>PVJL010001762.1:0-79945 GCA_004026885.1 Lyroderma lyra
GTTTATGTTTCAGAGGTGAGTACTATAAAGATGGAAATAGATCAGATGCCCTTTCTGTAACCTTGAGTAAAGGAAATTGGAGGCACTTTGACTAAAGGTGACATTGTTCAGTGGCTCCTGCATTTGGTTGTATCTCACCCCTTGGGCCCCCGAGGACTGCCATCCTCTTGCAGCACGGAGTTTGCTGTGGTCGGTGTGATCATTGTCACTCCTATGGCATATCGCTCTTCAGGTCTCACAGCTGCATTGTATTTCAGCCTCCATCCTGAAGGGTGACTTTCCTCCCTTCTCCCTTGTTATCACCACTGCCTTCATCCATTATTACTCACTGCATGTCTTCCTCTTCCAGCTCATCTTTAACAATAAGAGATGAAACGCCAGTCCTCACCTTGATAAACGATAGAATGCATCTCACACCCTTCCTTTTTCTGCGCTCTTCGTTCTCGGGACACATTCATATATGGACTTGTTCCCAAGAGAGTCAGTGGAAAAGTTACATTAGTTTAGGAAATATGTCAGTGTTACTCCCCCCAACACGTGCTGATAGGCTATTCTAGAATTCACTAAATCACTTTTTGTCTTAGTATTTTAATAAATGCATTGTATAAAGACTTACTGTAAGCATGCATTTTCAGTCACCATAAGGCATGACAAGAGCTTTAAAAGATGCTGCACTCTTTGATACCTGCTGCTATCTGGACCTGTAATCCCAAAACGGCGAGTCCATTGCCGCCAGGACTTGCAGCAGGCAGCCCCTGAGCAACAGGGTCGTGTGTGAGCAGAGCTCAGGCTGCGCGTCCTCTTGAAAGTCCCCCGAGGGCAGCGCCTGTGGCAGCGGTGGGAGACGGCCAGGACCCTAAGGTCCTGGGGTGATGTCAGACCCTGCTGACGTGCTGCCTTTTCTGTCCGAAAAAGCAAATGCTGATGCACCTGCCTCGCAGCTGTCCCAGCCCCTTTGGAATCACAGGTCTTTTTTAAATGGAGGGAGTGGGCGGGCATACTCAGTTGAACAGATGACTGCTTGGGACAAATAAGGTGAGGACAGCTCTGAGTTGTGGCTCAGAAAGCAGAGGTGAGGCGGGAGTGAGTCAAGGGACCTGCAGCAGGGGCTCACTGGGAGGCTGGCTCTGTGCTGGGGAGCAGAATCCGTGGGGTGCAGCCCCTCACAGCAGGCTGCTTCGTCGTGTCCCCCACAGGCCACTCCGGAGCCACGCTTTCTCTGCAGACAGGGCATTCCCCACCTCAGTCAGCTTAGTGTTCGCTTAGGATGAATCGTTTTCATCCTGGGAACGTGTTGGCAGATGTCAGACCAGGAAGATAACTGTTTCCAATTCGTTTTGCTCTGTTTGCCTTTTGACTGTAAGCACTGAGCATAGTTATTCAGGACCTTCGTCTTTTCTTTCCTTTCTCGAGTCTTCCTTTCCTTTGTTTAGTACTACTATACTCAGCAAGCTCAGCAAGCTCTCTGTGCGTTATGCCGCCTTCACCCAGCATGGTGCGTGGTGAGCCCTGTCTTGCAGAGACAGCTGAAGTGGGACTTGCCCAGGGCCACTCAGCTACTACATGGAGAAACTGGAACCACCCCCAAATCGCTCCTACTCTCTCTGCTGCCTGATGTGAGCTCCCTTCTGTCCCCTTCTCTCCCTCTTGCCAACCCACCCAGTGGAAAGTAAAGGAGATATAAAGCAAGTGAAAACCACTGTCTTTCTTACCCATCGGATTGAACTGTCACTTGGTACGGGTCGCTGTTTTACAGGATTGTTTTAAGGAATGGTCGTGGCCATATTGTACTCACTTTAGAAGTCACTGTCATGGTAAATCTTAACAGAGGCACATACGTAAAGGGTATCAAAACCCAAGATCTGGAGGTGTGCTAATATGGTAGCTATTAGCTATGTGTGGCCATTTGAATTTAAATGCCAGTTAATTAAAATTAAATACATTAAAAATTCAGTTATTCAGTTACATTAGCCACATTTTAAAAATCTCAGTAACCATGACCTGAGGTACTGAATTTTTTATTGAATTTTAACTTATTCACATTTAAATGTAAATAGCCACATGTAGCTGGTGCTAGGATGTATAGATACAGAACATTTCCATCATTGGAGAAAGTTCTTTTGGATAGCACTGATCTAAAATCCATAGCAAAAATACTGTGACCTTCTGGAAAGTTGTCCCCTCTGACAACACAAATACTTCATGAGCCTTGCCTCGCTGTGACCTTCTCAGCTCATGGACAGCATGGCTTTGCTTTAAAAAAAAAAAGAAAAAAGAAAAAACAACTACCATGTGACTGCAGTAATCTGCAGCCAGTAAACAGCTGGGCAGCAGGATTGCAAGAAGATCTGGCCTATTTTTGTGCACTGCAGAGTCCCAAGCAGGAAAACCGAGACAGGAGGCAGTGGTGACACCTAGACCCACTGCCCGGTCTCTTTATTCATGACCCGGGCCACCTGCAGTTTCCCACTTAGATGCTTCACAAGTGCAGGTTTCCCTTCCAGAATAAGGACATCTTGGAGCCAGGCGCTCCATTGGATTTACAGTTACCCCAAGGATCACAGGTCCTGTCTGGTGGATCACAGAGCTAAAAGCCGTTACTGCTGGATGAAGCCCGATCTGACAATGAAGCATGGCTCCTTCTAAGACGGGGGATGTGGGGACGTGGGGCAGGGCTCTCGCTTCTAAACACCCCAAGGCATTTACAGCTCTCTGCCCCTTGTGGGTCACTCACCCGGCCCTTTCTTAGTCCTGAAGCTTGCCCTCCTGCCCTACTCCCTTTCTAGTGACCTGAAGTCCAGAGTGACTTGCAGAATAGTTCTCAGAGGCAAGTGGCAGTTTTTCAGAGTCTGTAGTCTCCCCCATCAAGGGAGATAATTAGTTGATGTCACTAATTTTAGAGACAGCAGAGAATATTTAGTCCTACTCCCTATAGTGCCTGGGGAACCATGAGCACGCAGTACCTGTCAGCTACTACTGTGGGTCCCAAGCAGGTAACCCAAGACAGGAGGCTGTGGTGACACCACTCACATGGGTGGGAAGGGAATTAATCTTCAGAGGGCTCACTCTTAGCACTACCAGCCACGTTCTTAGGACCTGGTCCAGTAAGCCTCTGTTGGGAGGGAGGAGGTATTAACCTCACACTGAGATCCCCCCTTCAGAAAGCCTCTGTTACTTAGGGAAGCATACTGTCCCTCAGGTACACTGGGGCAGACAAAACTGAGATGGAGCCCTCTAAATTACCAGGCCTCTCCTGTCACTCATCAGACAGCCCTCACAGCGGAGGGCTTTCCAGCTGTCTCTGGTGCCCTTGTTTGTCTCCTGCCAAGATGCTGACCTGTGGATGCCTTCAGAAGGAGCAGGACTCTCTCTCTGAAGTGTCATTGTGGGTTTAGAGTGACGTTTTCCCTTCCCCACTGTGCAAGTCCAGAGGGATGTGTCACCTCCCAATACCATTATGAACTGGGTGGCCACAGGCATTGCAGATTTACACCCCAGGAATTGCTCATCTAGGCTCTGCTTTGAAGACTTAAAGATTGCAGGAAAAGAGAGGGCCTTTTACAATGGAATGTCAGGCCACTGAATGTTGGTTTTATTCTTAGGACTCCTGTGAGCTGTGGCCATGTCCTTCAGATAGAGCTTTCAGATGCCTCCCATGTTAAAAGGTGAATGCCTCCAGAGTTGGCTCCTGCGAGCCCCAGAGGGGATTAACACATGTTGTCAAACTGCACTGGCCTACCTCCATCTACTCCGTGGTCTGACTGTGTCAGGTATTCTCCGCTTGGGGAAACTTGATGAGCCAGGGACATTCTGAGCAGAGGACTCAGGGCTCAGGGCAGAGATTTCCAAGAGGGTGCCTGCCATCTGGCAGGTGGACACCACTGACCTTGGTCTCTCCATCCCCAGTGTCTTCAAGGCCAAGTTACATGTTTCGTTATCTCATTCTCCTTCCCTTTAGGTCCCCAGATCTTTCTGAGTCTTTGTATTCGAAAGACAGATTCTGGTCTTAGATGATTCCAGCTCCTTGTAACCAAGACAGAATCTTGGTGCCTCACTGCAGGTAATACTCTGTAAAGGGATTTCTTTCTTTCTTTTTTTTTTTTTTTTTTTTTTTTGTTTGTTTGTTTAGCATACCAAACCAGAGCCATGATTGGATGAGTTTAATTGGAGTCATTTCTTCTATATGATACATGGATGAAAAATGCCTTTTTTTTTTTAATTGAGCATATGTAAAAGGGGGATTAATCACTGTTCGCACAAGAACCAGAATTTCATGATGGGAAAAATGTTTCAGAATGCAGTTTTTAAGGTTCTTGGGTAAAGGGGACTTTCCTCTTTTTATTTATGCTTCCATTAGGATTTTGAAGGAATGTCAGCGCACTGTTATTAACTCTAATAGCTTGCACATCACCGCCAGTATGGATTGGGACCCTCTGGCTCTCAGGTTACCTGTGTAAATACAGGGATTCACTTCCCAGCTCTACCATTTGCTTAATAAAGAGCAAATGTGCAGAAGCCAGCAGCAGCAGCCTGGCAGAGCAGTAATCTGAACAGGATAAACATGCTTCCTTTTTGTGTGATGCTCTCTCTCCATCCTCCTGCCAAGAGCAGGATATCAAATGAAGGAGAGGTTGTGGTTGGAGTCAGTAAAGTGAATGTCTAAGTGGCACCTGCTTCATTCAACAGATCTGCTTTCCCGGGGCCTCCCACTGCACATCTGCTCCTGACAAAGCCTCTTTTCTCCTCCTGTTGGTCAGACTGAGAGCAAAGGCCCAGCAAGGAGACATATTGGTTTGGCTTTGTCAGCACAATTGCCTGTGACGTTATAATTACAGCAAATCTTCATTATTAGAAAGTCCCCAATTTAGAGATTTTTCAGAGCCTAAATGGGGTTTTCGACGTGAAATTGATTTAAAAAAAATCTTTTCTGTTGTAAAGCTAGCAATTGGATCTGAGAGTCATTGAAGGGGTCTATATATGGAAACTGAGACACTGCTCTGAGCGAGACTACAAAGACCCTGCTATCAGATTGGCTCATAACGAGGCGTCCAGCAATTCTTCTGACTTTGCCCAGCCTCTCCTTACCGCCTGTGGCACTATAATGTATAGCTATCCTGTACTGTTCTCAGATGCCGATAAAGTTTCTCACCTGAGGGCGGGGTCGGGGGGCTGTTAAAGTAAGTTGATGGGGTAGAGCAGCAAAGGGGAAAACCTGTGATGTAAGTAAGGGCAATGCCAGGAAAATACATTTTCGGTGAATGCAGAGCATCCAGTTTCAGATTGAATTTCCATCCAAACAAAAGCAACTCTTATCACGTTCTGCAGTGTGTGCGCGACTGAAGCATGTTTATGGTGTGGAGCTGGCTCAGCGGAAGCTCTGGAAAGGTTATGGAACTGCATGCACTTGGCTATCTAAACTGACGTTAATTAAAATTAAATAAAATTAAAGGTTCAGTTCCACAGTCACACCAGCCACATTTCAGGTGCTCTGGAGCCTCCAGATTGGCCAGCACACACATAGAATGTGTTGGTCGTCACAGTACATTCCAGTGGGCAGCACGGATTCAGAGACTGGTGTAAACTCAAAGTGTCTTAAGTAAGCCTTGGAGTGTCTGTTTCAGCCTTGTTGGAAGCTAAAGGGAAATTTGCTTAAATGTTTGTGGAACATCTCCTTCCAGCCATGTTACTCAGACTTTGTACCTTTAAATTATTTTTCCCCAGAAGTCTTGTGTTCTTTCCCCACCCCCAACCCAGTCCTTGCAAAATAATAACATCAACAATGAATTGGAACCATGAGAAGGGACTTGAATTTTAGGAATGTCTGCTTTCAGCTGCCCTGCTCCCTGGCCACCTCTTCCTTCAGCTGTTTGCAGAGAGCACTGCACTGTTCTCCTTAAACGGTGCCTCTGACTAACAAGAAGGCGCGTGAACACTCGGGCCAGCCGTGGGTCTGAGTTGTTCATTTCTTGCACAACACATAGTGTGGACAGCACTCCTGGGGCTGCAGCACTGAGCTGGTGACACACCGTCCATTCTCAGCAGCTCTGGCGACTGAGGGCAAGACCTCCCCTCTCGCCCCTCCGTTTGTCTACCTCTAGTAGCTGCTACAGTTGCTTTGACTGCTGAAAGAGAACCTATATGAAATGACCATACCGCCTCAAATTTAATAGTGCCTTTTCTCTCAAGAACTTAAATCATGTAACTATAATGTTACCTATCCTCACAGCAGCCCTGTCAGTTTTATAAAGCATAAATATAGTCACCTCTTAGTTGCCACATACAGATTTGTCTGTCATGCAGATTACTCATGACACATTTTAAATCCTTGCACGGTTTCTCTAGGCAAGCCAGCATAAGCCTGGACCATCTCTTCCACCCCACTCAGCTGCTGAGTGCTTAAGGAATACAAATTAGTTTTCATATTAGCTTAAGGAAGACATAATTAGGAAAGCCTGCTCCAAGAAAAGCAAATCATAACTTCCAGTTTAGAGGGGTGATGTGTGGGACGTGGACTACCTACCCTTCCTTCAGCTCAGCTAAGAGCTGACTCTAAGATCCACTTTTATAAACAGGCATGCCCGCAGCACGCAGTGTTTACCGAAGGCGTATTTGGAGAACCACGCCCACCCCCAACCCCAGGCAGACAGCAGGGACAGTTCTGGACCCGCGGTGGCAGCTGCCCCTGCACAGCGCATCCTTGGGCCCACCCTGCCCGGTGCTCTTCCGGAGTTCTGTGTGACCACGGCGCGTGGGTGCCAACCCAGAGCGCCGCAGGGGGCTGCTTACGGTTGGAGGGAGGAGGAAGCAGCTGGAAGCGGCCCTTCCCAGTGCTGCGTCCCTGTAGGGGTGAAATTGCTGTTCCATGGTGCCCATCACCCGGCACCTAATGGTTTTAGTAACCACTGATGATTTTGTATAGATCTGTTATTTCACTCCGAGTTACAGAACAGTGATTTCTCTAATATTACCATTTCTTCCGCCTTTTTTAGCTGGAGTTCTTTTATGACGCACTTGTCCCCATTAACAATTTGCTCATGCTAAATACAGTCCAGATGGAAAAGACAGCATAAATACTTGACTAAAATGAAGTTTCCTGAGATAGTTTTCTTTCCACCTGAGAGTCGAACCCCACCACTGTCGGTTTATCTCCACTTCCCAATCAGCTGTCTTAAGGTGTCTCGCTGCCTGAAGCAGATCTGATTCTGCCCTTTGTGTGCTCTTAGAGAGTTTTCATTGTTTTCTAAACAGTGCTCTACAAATTGTGCAGAGTGAAGGGTTGAAAAAGCAGGACATCTTTGGAGCCTTTTTTGCCTCAGTCTAACTGCCCCTGTTCAGATAGAAGAGGCCAGGGCTGGATGGTAGGCGCATGGCGGGTAGGGGAATTCCTTGGACTAGTCTCTCTCCTTCTGTGCCTGTGTGAGATTTTCTACAATAAAAAAATTGGAAAACAGTAACAAATATAAATCTCCTAACTCTGGGTAAAATTCCCAGTTGGGCCTCGTATTCATTTCTACATCTGATAATCGTAAACTCAAGACAGCTTGGTGACTTTCTCCTGAGGTTTCCATCATTTTGCTCCACTTTCAGTTTAAACTTATGCAAAGTACAGTCCAGATAGGTACATAGACTTCAGAGATCTTGAGTGTTTTTCCCACCCCACTTCCCAGTGATTTCTTCTGGAAATGTCCCAGGCATCTCCTGCCCTTCTCTGTACAGACAGATCAGATGTCCTTCCAAGCACATTGTCCATGAGCTTTAGTGGGACACTTTTCTCTCCTGCCATTTTTAAAACCCTCTTGGTCAGATCAGCAGGCCTTGGAGTCAGCTGGCTCAACCCCACGTTGGGAGTGGGTCTGCAGGATAATAAACCACAGTGGTTCTGAACACTGAAGCCCAGAACCCCAACTTCATAATATTCCTGGGCATTCCAGTAACTCTCCAAGAGGAAATTGTGAAATTATGGCTCCAAAATATGTTTTGAAATACATTTACTACTAAGTAAAAATGAATTCATTTTTAACATTTGGCTTATGGGATGGGGGCAAGAGGGAATTCCCTGGTGGTCTGCAAAATCAGGCAGAGGACACAGTCATACTGCCCTACCCAGAGTCATTGCCATGGCACTTATTCCAGAAAGCTTTTCTTCCAGTGAGGCTAGAGATTGGCTAGCAAATGCAGAGAAAACCTTGGATGCAAAGCAGTGCCTGTTACACCAAGGCACCTGTGAGGCTGCTCTTGGCTTCATGAGAAAGAATATTCAGTACTTGTCAGATGTAATACATATTTTAATCCATAAATCCCTTAAATGCACCCAAAAGCCGTGGACACAGAAAACACGGAAAAGGAAGATTAAATGTCCCGGAAGCCGCTAACATAACAGAAACAGAGCCACTGGGGAAGAAGCGCCTCTCTGTCCTCCCTGCGTGTCTCACGATCCTGAGGGTTACCTGGATCTCCTCTTCCTTTGAGATTGACATTCTTTTCGTGACCTTCCTTTTCTGTCCTCTTCCCATCTGGTCCTTTTTGTTATTCTCAGCCTCTTTATCTACCGCCTGCCTCCTGGACTAGCTTCTTTACCCGATTTCCTGTCATGTTCTCCCATTTCTATGCCAGTACATCCCGTGCCTGTCTTTTCGTACAGTGGTAGTTTTCCTTAGATGTCGTCACTGATGTAAATATTTTTCCAGGCCTGCAAGTGACATTTTCTAAAGGACTTCTTCCTTCTTGTCTGTCACCCCTAGAAACACCTGTTGATACCCTTGATGATTCTTTAAAAACTGTACATGTCACTTAGGTAATCACAATACATGGTTTCATTTCTTACTTGTTCGTAAACTTTCCAGTCACGGACTCCTGGGCCCCTGTCTAAGCTGGATTTTCCTGATACATATAGTTAGCTTTCATGTCCCTAAACTACAGGGAGGCATTAAGTTGTAATTTCTCCTTTGAGTTTTACGAATTATTTCTCTCCCACCAACTGTTGTGTTTATTTGGTAATTTATTTGTTTAGCTCTACTTTTCTCTCACAGCCATCAATATTTTTCTCCCAACTAAAGATATTTCTGTGACCAACTTGGAAGGCCTTTGGGCTGAAAGATTCGGTTACAGCAAACAACAATTCCCAAAGGTTTCCCAGATTGTGAGGGCAAATGAAAGGCCTATTCTTCCTCAGGCCGTCTGTCCTGCTCTATCTTGTCGTGGGGTGGGGTGGGGGCAGGGCAGTCTGTAGTTCTGGGTGACCCTGGCCAGACCTGCAACTCTGTGATCTGCTAGGCTTGAGCCCATGTTGTTAGTTTCTGGAGGGATTTAGAAGTTTATCAGCGTGATGACCTCATATCATACTGTCCCTGATCACATATTTAATATTCTTAATATTGATTAATGGTTTAGTCTGGATTATTTATTTACCAGTGCATGGAGTCAGCAGCTATTTCCTGAGTCACGGTGCAGTGCCAGGGCCAGTTCTGAGCATCCCTGCATTTCAGAAGGGAGCTGCCGCCTGCCCATCTGCCCTGATTTCATGGCTTTTATCTCTAATCTTTACTTTACATCTTTGAAGGCCTTTGGCGAATGATGTGCTTCCTGGCAGGAGCAAATCGCTGCTGAAAGGAGATCTGTGCTGTCTCTGCTTTCCTTTCTGTTTTCTGAGAACTTTAGTCTAACATCTGTGACCCCAACCAGACTTCGTCAAACCTCTTATTCAAAGTCATCTTTGAAAAGCAGCTGACAGTCATTGGGTACCTACTGTGTACCAGGCACTGTGCCAGACTTTACCTAGGTCGGCACATCTAGTTCTCAGCAACCTTGTGACATGAGTAATTGCCCTTTTACACATGAGGAAGATGAGGCTCACGAGCCATTAAGTGGTAGAGCAAGGATTCACATGGAGGTCTTTCGGACTGGGAGACCTTCAGTGGGAATGACACAGCCTCGATTACCGTCGCAGGAAGTGCACCTGAACTACCGACCATGCAGCATTTGGCCGTACTACCTTCAGACTGTTGTTGTGGAGAAATCCTACTTCATTTGGGAGCAGAGTAAAAGGCTTCAGGGTTCTTCAGTCTGTGGAGGCCAAAACTATTATAATAGGAAGGTAATCGAGTTTCTGACAATCATGAACGTGATCAATTATTAAGCATCTGCTATGTTCAAGTCACTGAGTACTCAGGGACATTGTCTTGCCATCAGTCTAAGCAGATTTATACAGAGGGAAGCAGTAACTACGTGGAAACAGATGAGCACAGAGCTGATGCCAAATGAGTGGTAGAGGCAGTGAAATCCCAGGAAAGAGCGTCCGGGGCTGACCTGTCTGGGGGTGACCCCACGAAAGACATGGACATTGTTAGGAGAACCTGACTTAGATTGGTGGGGGATAATTCGAGGCCAAGGGATCTGTCTGAGCAAATACATGTGGTGATAAGGGGACAAATATCATTGCAAGTGTTTGTGGAAAAGGCTGGTGTAATCCCTCAACAATTAGGTATTTGGGCTTTGCTTTTCCCTAGTAGAGAGCCACCAACATTGTGTGGGTGAGGTGTGCATGTGTGTGTGTTGGTTGGTGGTGTGAGATGGCCATTGCCAAACCAAAGAGTATTTCAAGAAGACCTAGCCAGCTTTGATCTATAGACTTATTCATCAAATCTTAGAATATGGGGAGTTCCCTGGTGGTGAAGTGGCTTAGGCTTTGGCTTAGGCTTCGGCGCTGTCAGTGCTGTAGCCTGGGTTCGATTCCCAGCCAGGGAGCTACCCACATAAAGAAAAAAATATGTGAAATGAAATAAGTCTTGGGAAAAATTCATTTCACTTATTACACGAACATGTGCGCCCCATTACACAGTAGGTAAGTGATAAAACTCGTTACCTCAGGAACGTTCAGGAATGGAATAGATCATTTCACAAATGACAAGTTCACAGAGCGTGCAAGGCAGTGACCCTGACCTTCAGAGTTACTTGCATTGGCACCTGTGGTGTACCACAAAGCCTCGTCTGGTGCCATCAGAGACAGACCACTGTAAAACCTTATGGTCTCCTGTTTGGCATAAAACAAGGCCAAGCCCCCCCCCCTTTTTTTTTATTCATTTTTATTGTTAGACTTATTGGGGTGACATCTGTTAGCAAGGATTACATAGAGGCCAAGCCCCTTAATGTGAGCCAATGGCCTGAATTTTCAGAACATGTCCCCATGTCCATCACCTCATGTGGGAATTTTAGAAACTCCCTCTGGCTGCTGTATGGAATAGACTGCAGTGGAGCAAGGGCTGAACCTTGGAGATCACCAAGGAAACCAAAGCATAGTCCAGGCAAGAGAGGGTGGCCACTGGTCTAGGGTGGCAGCAGTCCGAGTGGTTCAAGTCTGTGTTGATATCTGAAGGAAGGGAGGACAGGATTTGCTAGCGCATTGCATGCGAAGTCAAAGATGGCTTGGACTTCAGAGTTCTTGGCCCGGGCACCTGCAGGGATGTAATTGCCACTTCCTGAGGTGGGAAAAGAGAGAGAGGAGTGTACTTGACCGTGCGGGCTCAAGGATGATACCCAACTAGGAGGAAAACAGCAGGGTCATGTCTCATTGTCTCTTAGGGGGAAATGCGGTCCTGGAGCAGCAGTTCCTCCGGGGATTTTGGTCTGGCTGCTGTTGGACAAGGAAATCCTTGTGCTGGGACCTGAAGTTCCTGAGTCACCTTTGGCTTCTTTTTCCATTTTGGCCATTTCTGTGAACCTTCCCAGCCTGAGCAGAGAGGCAGCAGGGAGGCCTCTCCCTTGTAGGTCCCTGCTGGCCACGGTGTCCATGGTTAGTGCGTTCTGCTACATACAAAGACTCCCAAGAGAAAAACTACTCAGTTTCTTGTCCATGTTTTTTTGTATCTGTTTACTTTTGAGTTTAAATGCAAAGAAAGGGGGTTGGATTTATTAACCTGAATTCGGGGTCCTAGAGATTGGGAGACTCACAGGCTAGTCCACGGTTCTGCCAGAGGACCTTGCTTGTCATCTGTGAGAGGGAAGACTGCTTGCCCTGCTTACTTCTCCAGGGTCTCAGCAGAGATCAAGTGACATGCAGTGGGTGCACGAGGGCTTTGAGAAGTGCTCTACACATGCCCAGCGTCTTATGACTAGGATTGTACAGTGTCTCTCTGAAAAGCCAGAAGGAGGATTTCAGGCCCTTAACGTAGAATGTGAAGAGCTTCCTGTGGCTCCATCCATCGAAATGACCCAGAATACAAGCTTAGATTGACAGACGCCCTCTAGATTAGGGCTAATCAGGGGCAGGCCGAGCAGATGCGGGGGGACAAGCCCAGCCTGATTACTGTACCTCAGCATTTAATCGTCTCTCCTCCAAGGGCAGCCGGCTGACTTAGTGCACGCGGCATTTCCAGGCTCCCCTCGCCAGGGACATAAAGGCTGCTGGGTCAGAGGCAGAGACGATTTAATCTAATCCGTGTCAGAAAGGCTGTGTGTGTGTGTGTGTGTGTCAGAGAGAGGGTCTAAGATACCCACAATGGGGTGGTAATGCGTTTATTTAAGGTAGAGATGGACTGAAGCTGCTTGGAGCAAATAATGGAACTGGGATTTCAAGGCATTTGAGGTTTGCAGTGACCCCTGGGTATGGGACTTCGCCCTCTGAAAAGCTTTCCGGGCTGTTACCAGTTGCCCACGCTCGAGACAGCTCTGTGTGGGAGTCACTTCATCACCGTTGCAGATTACTCCCTGCTTGCGAGGGGACGTGCGGAAGAAGAAAGCTTCAAAAATGGTTGTGCTTGGCCGAGACCCCAGTGGAGTCGTTTTATTTTATATTGGCGTTCTCCAGACCGGGGGCTCCCCCTCTGAAACAGCCTAAGCCCCCTCAGACTCACGCAGCTCGGCCCCTCAGGCCCTGGGACAGACCCCTGTGAAACCTCAGAAGGCAGATGTCAGCTGAGAGTGTCGGAAACATTAACTGAGCCCCAGTTGATTGCTAGGGACTCAAACATGGGGACTCCACCCCTTCCTTACGGAATGTACAGTCTCCCTGAAGACAAGGCGTGCAAACAGCGCCATGCGTGGGGCCGGGGCCGCGTGCTCCGGAGAAGAGGAGGGGTTGACCCCCGGAGAGGAGGGGCTGACCCCCGGAGAGGAGGGGCCTGCCGGAGAAACGCGCCGTGGACAGCCCGTGGCTGAGCGGGTGGGGGCACGTCAGTCATGGTCACCTGGCTGGGGTGGAAAGTGGGTGCGGGTTCACGGAACAGCAGGGGGTTCCGAGGGTTTAAATACCTGTGAAAGGCCTTGGACTTGATTCCCTGTGGGCTGTCAGAAGGCACTAGAGTTGTAAGAGAGCAGCGAGTTCAGTTTGAGTTCAAAAGATCACCTGGTCATAGCAGTGTCAGACAGTATGTACTTTGGCATTTCAACTTTCTCAGTTTTTATTCTAGGGGAACTCTTCCATGAGACTAGAAATTATTTTAACAGTGTTGAACATGGACCCACATTATAGAAACGCAAACACTTCATAAAGCAGAGTGGAGGAGATTTAACCCGATGATTCCTGAAGGTTCTCTCCACCCCAGGCCTAACCCTAGATAGTCGCTCCCATTCAGGAAGCATCTCCCTGCTCATAGCAATGACTGTATTTGTAACGTATGTAACTTGTCCCCCCGGTTTGGAGCTTCTGGAACTGAATCAGGCCCAAAGCAAGAGCAATGAGATGAGATTGAGCTTTGCTTCTGGTTTGGGTCGCTGTTTGGTGGTGTGGGTTCTCTGGAGGATTGATTACACAGGTACCCTGGTTTTGCCACTGCGTTTTGGGTTACTTCATTAACTTTGCCTGTTTTGAGCAGAAGAAAGGATGAAAGCAGTGATGATGGTGACACACTGGGGTGACTAAAGGGGATGTATGGTGGGTGCATGTGTTCGGGCCCATTCCTAGAGTCGAGAGCCCGCGGAGCAGGGGTCAGCCGCACGCTAGTCGGGGCCAGCACACATGTGGCACATGATGTACCTCACACTGTGGGGAGCAGAACAGAAAGCGGAGCCAGGCCTGACCTCAGAGGGGCCTTCGGTCATGTGGGAAGGCCCGTGTACCTGCACTAACTGGGCCAGGCCGGATCATGCACTCCTGTCGCATTGCTTACTGACAGCCCAGAGGAGGCCACTTTGGTACTGACTGGGGCTGGGTGGGGGCCGGCTTCTGGGAGGAGGGACAGCTGAACCAGGTTAGGTTGTAAAGGGGAAGAAGTGGGGAGTGAGGGACTCCAGGTGGGGGTCAAGTCCCGGAGAAGGGGGTGTGCCCAGACTTGGGGGAACTGCGAACAGTCTCACCGCGCACCTGTCAGGCACGGAGGCTCGTGAGGCTGGGAGGAGGCCGGGCACGTCATGAGCGGCCTGGACTACCATGCCAAGCATTCGAAGGATCAGGGCGTGACATGACATAGGAAGAGGACTTAGGCGGCATGGATTAGAGACACGTCAGAGCCACTTGCAGAGGTCTGCAGGAAAGAAAGTGAACCGCCAGCCTGGCTGGGGCCTGCTGTCCCCCCGCCCCGCGGGCTGCCTCGCCCCTTCGCTGGAGGCCCAGCCGCACGGGATGGGTGGGAGCTCCAAAAACGACTGTCAGCGCAACAGCTGTCATCGCGTCCTATTTCCTGTGGTGTCACAGGTACTTACTCCTAAACTAGCAACACTTACCCCTAGCAAACAGATACAATTTAACATTGTAAAGTAATAGTTTATGGGGTTTCGTTTTTTGTTTTTTTGTTTTTTTTGCATTACAAAATTTTCTGGTGACACATTTCCTTTTAAAACTAATTTTTAGTTTCATCAAAGTGATATATCCTCCTAAATATCAAAAAGGACTACAAGGCCTTTTTTAAATAAAAAAAAAAAAAAAAAATAGACCGTGCCCCAGGGGCCACACCTGCTCTTTTTTCTGGTGTGGATCTTCACTCCCCTCCTGGCACTCTCTCCCACTCCGTCCTCGCAAACCTGCTCAACCCTCGCCCCAGAGCTCTCTGGGGGTTGGGGGGCCTCTGTCTCCTGGGTCCCACAGCTGCTTCCCCCGTAGCGTCCTCTCCTTTCTGTGGAGAACACGCTGCAGCACGTCCCTTACAAATCTGAAGTTGTCTTCATTCTGTCCGCCCTTAATCGATGTGGGTGTTGGTGTTCGTGAGCTGGATGTAGAATTCTGGGCTGGCGGCCTTGTCTCTCAACACTTGAAGGCATTCTCCGTCATCTTCCAGGTTCCTGGCTCACTTTTGAGAAACCCAGCAATATTAGGATTCCCAGATCTTTGTGAATGACCGTTTTCTTCTTTCTGCAATGTTTTGGAATCTTTGCTTTATCCCTTGTGTCGTGAAATTTTGCAAAGATGTGTCAGTACCTGGATCTTTTCTTCACCTGTCGTGCTGAGCATCTAGTGGGCCTTTTCTCTGAAAATCGTATTTCTCAATTGTAACAATTTACTTACAATGTGGCTAATAATCCCCTATCTTCTGTTTTTTCTGTTCCTTCTGGAATTCTCTGTTATCAGAAGTTGGACCTCTTAGATCTCACATTTGCTCTCCTACTTTCCATCTTTTAATCATTTCTACTTTCTGGAAGATTTCCATGATTTTATGTTCTTATCATCAGAATGTATTTCACCTATTAGATTTTTTTGGTAAGATTTCTGTCCTTTTAAATAAGAGCACTTTATTTTTATGATACACATCTCTTCCCTCTCCAAACATATTAGATTTTAGGGGCATATTTTTGTTTTGTTTTCTTCTGCTCCCCACATTGTTTCTGCTACCTCTGTGTTCCCTAAGAGTAAGATACTGAAATGCCAATTGGCAGAGCAGAGCTCGGTGGCCTGGAGGCCCCAGGGCTTACGACAGCAGTGGCCAGATGATGGGGTAGGGTTCAGGGCGATGTTTTTCAGGCTAAGGGAAACCCGAACATGGGCAGAGACAGGGCCGGGGGAGTCGGTGTAGCAGAACGTCTAAGTGAGTCGGCGGCTCGTTCCTGGACGGGCTGGGAGGAGGGAAGCACTTGTGCCTGGACAGTGGGGGCGGCAGCGACCCCCTGTCCAGCCAGCCCCTGGGAAGCGCAGCCCGATGCCCACCAGCCATCTTCCTTTTGTCTCCCCAGGCCTGGTCCAGATCCCTGTGAGCATGTACCAGACTGTGGTGACCAGCCTCGCCCAGGGCAACGGGCCGGTGCAGGTGGCCATGGCCCCCGTGACCACCAGGATATCAGACAGCACGGTCACTGTGGACGGCCAGGCTGTGGAAGTGGTGACGTTGGAACAGTGACGCACAGCCATGTCATGGCATCGTTTTCTAGTCTACTTCAGAGTTTTTTACACGTTTGCAGAGGTGCAATCAAATGGAATTAAGTCTCTCGACTTTGGAAGAAAAGTATCGTTAACCCTTTTTTGAAAAAGGAAGACAGGCAGCGGATCGGAGGGACTGCATTGTTTGAAGCGCTGCTCCCCGTTTCCTGGGGTTGGCGGCGTGAGACACAGCGGCGGGGACCCCGGTTCCAAACCCCAGCCACGCCGTGGCAGGACTTCTTTCTGCAAACACACGTGTGTATACTTGTGTGTGTGTGTGCGTGTGAATATATGTATATGTGTACATAAGGATATACACATTTACATATATAGAAAGTATATATGTGTATATATATATATGTGTGTGTGTGTGTATATATATATATATATATATATATGTATGTATATGAAACCCGCATGGAATTATCTGTATGGAATCAAGGTGCGCTGTGGAAAAAATAATTCGCCCAGTTTAGTGGGTGTAGGGTACGTGGCCAGACACAGTCACTGATTTTTGTTCATACCAGGGTCATGCGTTGAGCTACTGACAAACTCAGGTGGAGGTGACCATGGCCTTCACCAAAGCTGCCTCCCAGTGGCCACCCAGAACTCTCCTGTTGGACTCACCTGAGAACGGACGTCCCAGAGCTGGCTGGGCCCAGAAATTGTGCTCTCTACGTCCGGGGCCTCGTGGTCCGGCAGCTCGGCCTCCTCAGGCTGGCCCAGGTGCTGACCTGGTCACAGGCAGGTGAATGTCCTGGAAGCTCCCGGGCAGGGACAGGAGGGTTTTCTCGGCTTCCGTCTCCTCCCCTTCCCAGGGAACCTTCTTGATCCCATGGCTGTTAACATGTTGCTTTGGTTTTAAGGTCAGTCCCGAACTGGTCATGTACATGAGCTGAAGGTAACAGAAGTATTAAGGGTTGGAGGGGTGCGCGCGTGTTAAGTGTGCGTGTGGAGGGGGGACAGAAGGGGAAGGGCGGGGGGAGGGGCTGGAGGGGGAAAGGAAGCAGGAAGAAGAAACCCTGCAGAGACCAGGGGACACCGTGGGAGCAGCTCTGTCCTCTCCTGTAACCGCAGCTTAACACAGCAGAGACGGGAACTGAGGGGACACCTGGCTCAGGAAGGTGGGCCGTCCGTAGGAGACAAGGACTGGGGGTGCGTCCTGCGCTCCTGCAGCAGGCCTTTTCCGAAGGGACCCAGCAGTGTCCCCACGCCCCGCACAGCTCCCTCCTCAGGCTGTTGATTGACCAGGGCGTTCTTTTAACTTAAATTCTGTGACTTCTCAGCTGCAGGCCCTGAGTCTCCAGTGGCTAGATTCACCTGACTTTTCAACAGGCCAAATCTGCTCCTTGAGTACAGGGACAACTTCTCCTCCCCGCTCCCAGGCCCCCATGTGTGATAGTGTATTTAATGTTTTGTTTTTTTATGCGACATTAAAAGATTATTCATGTCTTGCTCACCCTTTGAGAAAAGTTTCAGATTCTTGTATTTGCTTGTTTTATATAAAACTATCCAATGTTCTTTGTATGTTTTTTCTGTACGTAATTGGGGGAGGGAAGGGAAATTTACATATAAACAGTCCTAGTTCTACAATTTGTTATTTTTTTAATTATTATTTTTTATCGTCATTGTGAAGCTATCTGGGGACTTTAAAGTCCATGTTCCTTTGTGGTGAAATAACCTCCTAATAGTTTGAGAAAATGCCAAGAAGAAAAGCAAAACCCAAGTAGCAGAGCATGGATTCTGTGTTGTTTTCCATTCTGTCTATTTCTGCCTCATTCAATAAATAGTTAAAGATGTGGCAACAGGAAGTGCAAGTGTTGGTCTCTCCAGGAGCCCGGGGCCTCCAGGAACTCCCTTCTGGGGTGACCCGCTCCACGCTCCGGGGTCTTGCACCTGTGCTGCTTGGCCCGGTGGAGCCATAGGAGAGCCCGGGCCAGGACCAGGGCCTCCTGCCCATCCCCCGTCACCAGAAAAGCACCACCGGCTGGGGTGGTGACACGCTGCCCGGGGAGGCAGGGATCCAGCTTGAGGAATTCTAAAGACAGCGTGAAGGCCTCTGCTCCGGGGTGTTCTTGTAGGGGTTCATTGTGGTCCACAGTACAAGTCAGGGGGGTGAGGGTGCCTGTGCATCGGGGCTCTCCCCGGTGAGTCCTCAGGATCACGGGGGATCGTCCTTGAAGCAGGGGCCCCGGGTTTCCATGAGTGCTCACTCCCGGGTTCTCTCACGCTCGCTGTCGCTGCTTTGCCGAGCGACTGCTGTGCCCCCGGCTTCGGGCCCTTCCTAACCACGGCCACCCGCCCTGCTTTCTGCACTTCCGGGCTTGTGCCCACTCTGGGCCTCAGCCTACAGGGCCTCCTCGCCCCCTGCAGCACCCCGTTCGTTCTTTTGTTGGATGTTTGGGTTGGTTTCTAGGTGGTGGTGATTAAAAGAGTTGAATGGGAAAGGCCAGAGTGTTTTCCTTGATGACAGTGGCTCAGGAGAGCCAGTGCCACCTCGCTCCCTTCTTGCACAAACAGCACCCCAATTTTCACCGATGGACCAGACAACAAGGAACACAACCAAGTCGGCCAAACAGCGCTGCCATCACCGCCTGCAGCGTGGCTGGGTGACCTGGGGCGCCTCCTTGGGACGGCGTCTCTCAGGGGCACCTTACCTTACACAGAAGGCGTCACTGGCCCCGCAGGACCCGGATGCCTTCGCAGCCAGCATAGATTGAAAGCTTTCTCTGGTGGGGCTGATGGATTCCTGTGCTTCCGTGACTGCTCACGCCACCAACAGGAGCTGCTAACACAGCGGCCTGCAGGGACCAGGGCGGTGACATCAGTAGTGGTGACAAAGCCTGGCAGAGTTGCACAAAGTAGAGGCAATCGAGGCGTGAGAGGAAGGGAAGTGGTGGAGACGGGCCCAGTGGAGAGCGTCTGTCTAAAGAGGACAGCCTCTCCTGAGTGCTAGCAGATTGTCACTGAGCCGGAGGGCTGTGGGCCCTGCAGCCCCATTGTCAGAATTTTCCAGAGAGGCTGAGGACTGCGGACGTGTGTGTGTGTCAACCTCCTGATTTTAACAAGTCAGAAATCCCTTCCATACTCTGCAGGCAAACTAAAACCCACCTGTCACCTGGCCCATGGGTGTTACCTTCGCGAAGGCCTGCCGCGCGCCAGGTGAGCAAAGCACGGCACTTGCCCGTGAGACCCGGGAGGAGAGGTTCGCAGGCTCTGATCACTGGAGCCCCGCGGGTTGAGGCGCCTTCTGGACCAAGTGCTGTAGCAGCACGCGCGACCTTATCTCATTTCACCCCCGTGAGGGTCCTTCGCGTTAAGCGGTTGGTCATCCAGGCAGCGGACAAGGACCTGGTGTTCACAGAAGCCGAGAGACTGGGCTAGGGATTCTTGGATTTCAGTCCCACGTCCGAGAAGACCTGTTGGCGATGCTAGTGGCCTCCGGAATCATCCAGACTCCGTGTGCGAGCCGAGGAGGCGCACGGGCAGGGACGAGGAGGGGCCGCGCATCCTGAAAGAAGGGCTCAGGCTGCCCGTGCGCCCTGGGCCTCAGACCCAAGGAGGCTGATCTCCGGGCGTTTCTCACATGGAGAGGGCCTGCTCCTGCATTCCCCTTCGCCCTGTCTGCAGCCATCCCCCCGCCCTCCTCAGTGATGTCCCCAAAGCCTGGCAGAGTTGTGCCTGGCCCACAGTGGGTCCCTTTGGTGTCTGCACCAGAACCCATCAGGGAGAACACTGCTACTACCCAGGTCATCCGCTCACGCTAGGCATGGCCTCAGCACGGCTGGTGCTCCGATGCCAAGAGTCAAGGGCACCCGTCTGCACGCCCACCGGGCTTCTGCTGTTTGCTCCGGGTGGGCAGCTCGGACAGGATCCACTCAGCATGGTGGGGGCTGCACACAGGAAGAAGGTGCTCGGGCCAGGAGGTAGGACTTACGGGCTAGACTCTGAAATAGCTGGAGCATGTAGGTCCTCGCCCCCGGCTGTGCCACTCCCGGTGCTGCTGGGCCCGAGTGAGTCCCCAGCCCCCTCTGAATTTGAGTTTCTCCCAACTGGAACCCACGGGGCTGTTAGCGACACGTCTCAAGTCCTGCTGTCTTGAAGTTGTTTCTACAGAGTTGGGGGCTGGGGGTAGAAGCAGGGATAATTGTCAAGAGAGGGTGGACCAGCTTACCCCAGGGCCTGGGACGTACCCAGAGCCACCTTGGAAAGCAAGGACTGCCAGGTCCAGAGGCTTCCCCAATTATTTTAACATTAGGGAGAAAAAGCTACAAACTGACCCCCAAATGGAATGCACTTATAAATAAAATGGGGGGAGCTCCCTGGTGGTGTAGCGGCTTAAGGCTTCGGCGCTGGCGCTATCAACGCTGTGGCCTGGGTTTGATTCCCAGTCAGGGAGCTACCCACGTACCAAAAAGCAAATAAATAAATAAATAAATAAATAAATAAATAAAATGGTTCAAGGCAACTTATTAACTGGGGTCTCGACTCACATTTCTTCTATCTACCCTTTAAGAAACTATAGTTATAACCATCGTTACTAAGTGGCTGCTCTGCACAGGACACCACGCAAAACGCTTTCACCTTTACTTCCAACCCCCTCCACAGCCCTGCCCGGAGGTTCGATTCCAGTGGGAACCTCCCAAGGCAAATGCGGGACTCGCAGGGCGAGGGCTGGGGTCCAGCGCCGATGTGTCTGTCTCCCGGCCCGAAGCTGTGCTGTCGGTGCCCACCAGTCGGGGCAGGCGACGGGGAAACAAGCCACACCTCTAGATTCTCGGCTTTAGAGTAACCTCCGCGTGAGTCCTGAGCTCAGCCCGCGAGCAGCCTCCGCAGTAGCCAGCGTTCCCTGAGCCACGTCCTGAGCGCCGTGCCGCCCACAGCCCTTGCCCAGCGCTCGCCTCACCCACACCAGCCGCCCGGTGGCTGCACCTCGTCTCACGCGCAGGCACCCAGGAACGTGCACACAGCAGGCACTCAGTACATCGCATCGGAGGGGTGACCTTTTCCCGCGGTTCCTCAGTCAGAAAATTCAAGGAACCCCCCACCCCACCCCTCAGCGTCCATTGCCATACATTCTCATGACTCAGATCTCCTGCAAAAATCCCAGTGTTAACATTGTTAAATCATTTAATGGGGAGCTAATGTTGATTTTATTCCCAAGAAAAGTCTGGCCCCGTGAGAACCTCCCGTGGGCGAAGGGTGGTGAAGGTGCTGGTGCCCGAGCACATTCGGAGGCACGAGCAGTTACACTGTGCTGTCTTTAAAAGCCTCAGGGCCCAAACACAGGGAAAGCCCAGTCCAGGGGAAAGCCCAAGAAGTTCTGGGCAAGGGGGCCAAGCCAGACCTTGGCTAAGCCAGCAGTAGGGCCACGCCCCAGTCCTGGGGCTCCCGGGAGCTGCTGCATGAAGAGCACGTCACCGCTGGACGGAGGACAACAGCCACCACCCCGCATTTGGGCTATGAGAGCCAAAGCCTACAGGCCTGGATCGCCCCAGGGCCACATGGCTGGTGGCCTGACACCCAGGTTGCTGACTCTTGGTGGGGTCGTCGCCTCCACTGCACTCTGCTCTTTGATTCTCCAAATCGGAGAAATTCAGTTTACACCTTACAGGTTTCCCTGACCAGAACTATTCTTATAGACAGCAGTATTTAAGCCAAAGGAATTAATACCTCTGAATTTTACCAGAATTTACCAAAATCATTGCAGAAAGCACCCATAAACACACACTTTTCTTATTTGTCAAGAAAATGTATTTTAAATTTACAAAAGAAAAGTTAAGGGAGACTAATCACATAACAGGATCCTTTACCCCAGCCCTCAGGGTTCTCCATACAAAACAGCGGTTACACTCTGTGCACAATGAAAAACTGGGAGGAACCTTCAACAAAGTGCAGTGGCAGGAGGGGACTGTCGTTCCCGCTCCACAGACCAGGAGCCGCACCGGGCTGGGGAGGTCCAGGCGGGGTTACCTCCTGGCTCTAAGGCCTGGCCTCGGTGTCCCCGCTTCCAACCCGGTCCCAACACCTCCCGGAGGGCCCCGGGTGGGCCGCCCAGCTGCCTGGGCGGGATGAGAGGATGCAGGAGGGCGCCTGGTGCCCGGTAGGCATCAACCCTTTCCGGTGTGAACAGCAGAAACCCGGAGGTACCTGAGCAAAGGCCGGAGCGGCGACGCCCGTCCTGGGCACCCAAGTTCGCACCACAGCCTGGGGCCGCCATTTTGGGAGGCTGCAGCTGATTGGCCGACTGAGGTCACACGTCTACCCCGGGCCAATCAGTGATGGCCAATAGCAGGCCTGCCCCACCACAGAGCTGGGACCTGGGGTGCCGTCCACCGGGTGTTGGTCTTTTCCCCCACTGGCCCGCCCTAGCTCCACCGAGGATCCCTCCCGAGGAATGTCTTCAGTCAGGAAATTAGGGGGTCAAATGGGTAACAACAGCGTGCCCCATCTGCCCACTCCCACCATCTCCGATGCCCTCAAGGTTTATAAAAACAACAGCTTTATTGAGATGTACTTTTCATACCATCACGTCCCTCAATTCACAGCGGTCTTTAGTGTGTTTACAAGGTTGTGCAACCATCACCATGTAATCTCATTTTAGAACATTCTCATCATCCCCAAAAGGAAAGGGGTTGTTTTTAACACTTTCCCCCCAAAAGATCAGTTGAAGCAGGTTACATAAAAGGTGTATGCAGTGAAATACGAACACAGGAATGAGAAATCAAGACCAAATGGAAGGAAGCCACGCATGTGCCATCTGTGGAGTCAACGCTGGTGGTAAGGACGAAGCTTCTCAGTTAGTGACGCTCCTGGGAAAGAGGTTCTGGTACTGGAAGAAAATAACAAGCCGTCAGAGCCTCCGAGGAAACAAAGCGCTAAGTACGGTGTGGGTTTTCAGTTTCAGGGAACTCCAAGTTATTTTACATTCGGCACCCTTACGGCCAAAGCAATGGCTTTGAATACTTCCTTAGGCTTTTAAGGCTTTGTGCGTGACTTTAAAACACCTGGAAGGGGTTCTGGAAGGGGTTAAACTAATGTGACCTCTAAGTATTTATTTAGAGATAATTAAGGAAAGGGTGGAGGAAAGACAAGTGTGGTGAGCTACGTGATGGGCAAGCGGAATTGGCTGTAGCTGGGCGTTGGGTGGGCCTTTTCTCATTCCCAGGAAACAGCCGAGGACAGAGTTCTCACATTCTACCCCCCACATTCTCCAACCATAGGACCTACTCTCCTCCACCAGGGCTTTCTAAGAGGCAAAATTAGCCCAGCTGCCTGCCCCAGCCACCACCCCACTGGTCCCTTCCCAGTCCTCCTAAGACCTGCAGGGAACTGGGGGAGGAGCTATTAAGACCATCTGTCTTGAGGGACGTTCTTAGCTGTTATGATGTCTGTGTTCTCTTTTCCTATCCTCCCTGCATGTCCCCCCACCTCCACCCCGCCCACCCCTCCCCCGTCCTAGAGGAGAGAGGGGAGGTGTCTGTCTACAAGGTAGACCACACCCACACCCCCAAACACTGCCTTCCCCGGGAGTGAGGAAGAGGGTGGAGTTGAGCTCAAGTTTAAGACTAAAACTTCTAAGTGGTCTGGGCTTAATGATGGACCATGTTTACAAAGTTATGAAATTCACTCCAAAGGTCATTAAGGAACTAGAGGAGTCCACAGAACATGGTCAGGTCAGTGACTGCAGAAAATAAAATCACTTTGCTTTCAAACCCACCCGGCAAGATGCCTTTGGGTTCATAAAGAGAAGACATTTGAGACTGGTGGGTTGTCAGTGGCAGTGAAGGGTTCTGTTTCCCCACCGGGGGCGTCTTACCTCCCCCGTAACTTCCCTGGGACGTCTTTGCTCTTCTCACCTGAACAGCTTCCAGCCCCCACTGCCCCCAGGGAAGGCAGGAGCAGGCTGGTTCCCAGAAGCTCAGGGCCAGAAGCTCAGGTGACTTTAGGTGCTGGGAGAGCACACACAGAAGTATCTCTGTTGATGGAGCGGGCCAGGGGGCCCTGGCTGGGAAGAGGGGGGCTCCATTACAGCCTCCATGGCCATCCCCAAGGCCTGCTGCCTCCTTTTCTGGCTGACCTCTCACCCCGAGAAAGGCCAGTGCAGTCAGTCCAGGAGGAGGAGAAGGTTCGAGTCAGGCTTCGGCCCTTATATGGGACTGATCCACCAACCAAACCCCACAGCCCACAAGCCCTGCCACTGCGGGGACTGGACTTCCAGAATCTGCTGTTTGAGAAAACACGTACAATGAATGCAGAAGTCTTCAGTTAATCTCCACTTCGTTCATCACGACAGCTCTTACGTACATTTAAGTGTGAGTGTGGGTTGGATGCGGCCTAGATCACAGCTGGGCAGTTCAGGGAGACCCGCACTTGGCTGAAGAACCAGCCTAAGCATGACACAGAGACACTTGACACAGTGACAAGGCCTCTGGTCCAAGCCCCGTCTGAGGCTGTCGCCCCACCTCAGCAGCTCTTTGGCTGGCACACCTCCAGGGACAGAGAACTTACTCGCCGTCAGTCACGGCTGACCCACCAGTTGGGAAGTCCCTCTGTGAGACCGGGTCTGCCGTCGGCCCGCCCAGCGCTTCCGGAATCGCGGGGGACTGTAAAGGCCTCCGCCGCTCCGAATGCGGAAATCAGCACCCACGGGCCCTCCAGACGTCTCCTGAAGACTGGGGAGCTGCTTCCACTTAGAAAGTGGACTAGATTTCCGGAATGACCTCCCAGGGCACACCCGAAGAGCTGGGTTTGAAAGTGTTTTTAAAACATCTCTTTAATTGTGTCACCGAGCTCGCAATGAAGTATCCTGCAGAGGGGCACCTGGGGACCCGGACTGTCACTGGTCTGGTCCAGGTCTCTGATGCAGACCCTCTGAAGATGGCACCGGGTCCCGACCGAGGCACGGCTGTCACCCGCGGCTGTCCCTCCTTCGAAGCCGTCCCAGGTGACGACTCGGTCGAAGTCCCCAGACCTCTCCTCCAACTTTATTTCAGTGCCGTCCCATCCACTCCGTTCTTGCCCTTGTAAAATTGATTGTTTTTTCCTCACCTAAACATAGGGTTCTACGCTTTTTCTCCTCGGATGTCGGTTTGCCACTTCCAACCCCTCATGTCTATACTGGGGCTTCTCGGCCTCGGCCTGATTGACGTTCTGGGGTGGCCATTCTTCGTTGCTGAGCGGCCTCCCTGGCCTCCACCCCACTAGATGCCAGGAGCAACCCCACCTCCAGCTGTGACAGTTAGGGGTCTGCAGACCTCGCCAGGAGTTCCCCAGAGGGGTGGAAGTCGCCCGTTGAGCCCACCGTTCTGTACAGTCCTGGATGTGTCAAGCACATGTGTCAGCTGTATCCTGGTGGCAAATGACCATGGAAGGCACGGTGTCACACGTTTGGCACTGACGTCATCCTGGCTGAGGGGTGTGTCCAAGGCTTCTCGACGTTACCTGCCACTGCCCCCTCCCCGACCCTCCGGCGGTCACTTGGCTCCTGCTTATTCCTTCTGGGCTGCACTGTGCCCCTCTGGGTCCCCTTCCTAGTGCCGGCTGCTTCCCCTCTCTCTCCCCCTGTGATCCTCCTCTCTCCTAAGGCTCAATGTCGGTGCCACCTTCACTCAAAGCCTGCGGGAACACCCCTACCCCGAGGGCTGTGCCTTCAGGGTAGGCTGACCAGGCGCACTGCTTTAAAGGGGACTGAAAACCACGGTACCGTCCTGTTTCACATGGTACATCTGGTCAGCCCGGTCTCACTGGGCTACATTCAGGGTGTCGAGAGGATGACGAGACGTACCGTCTGAGATGTGACAGGACCATTGTTTTCTGTCCCGTTTAAAACAGTACATCTGGTCAGCCTATTTCAGGGCCAGTCCTTCTGGGCCCTGCAGGGTTGTTACTGTGCCTGTCCCCCGTCCCCAGTTAGCTCTATGTCCCAGGACAGGCCCTGTCTACACAAGCTGATGTGCTCAGCAGCAAGCCCAGGTCTTTGCCGTTAGTGTCCTGATCGTGTCATAGCAGCTGTTTGCTTTCTGCATGGAGGTTGGTCTTTACGAAGAGCCTGTCACGGGTGGTTATGGTGATACTTTGTCTGAGGACACTGTGCTGCCTGACTTAGAAGAGGTGGAGCCCCTCCCACCTCAGCCCGCAGGCCAGAGCCTTTTGCTGGACCCTGACCCCAGGGCAAGACCTTCCTTCGACCTCAGGGGTGGCCCATGGGTAGTCTGCACCGTGAGGGTCACTTCCATCCATGGGGCACTGGGACTCTGTGGGTGACCGGACCCCAGAGGTGCCCAAGTTCTCAGAGTATGGGAAACTGGAACTCAGTACCCTGCTGGAGGTCAGGGCCTCCCTGTCCCATGCTATGCACCTACCGTGTGGGCCCCGGGTGTGCACGTATGAGGCACAGTGGGGCCCCAGCTGCCAGCTGATGGAAAAGCAGGCCAGTTGGCAGATGCTCCCAGGGAGGTGGCCAGGACTCAGGGAGGGGTGTGCCCTGGGCGTCTGAAATGCCGCCTCTCTGTGGGCTCAAGGGCCAAGTAGGAGAGCAGAGGCTAAGGAGAGGGGTCAGGACGCCCGCGTGAGATCTCCTGGCAGAGCACAAAGGGGGCGATGGCACAGCTGCTGGCCAGGGCACATGGGGCTTTGAAAACCAGGTAAGTGCTTGGGTTGGGTGGGGGGACGGAGGTGCCACAGTCAGATGAGCACAGAGGACGGCCAATGGGGCAGAAACAGGGAGCTGGGCTGGGAGGCGACAGTGGCGACGAGGCCCAGGCCTTCGCCACCAGCCCTGGTTCTGG
The DNA here is from genome assembly GCA_004026885.1 of Lyroderma lyra. Taxonomy (NCBI): domain Eukaryota; kingdom Metazoa; phylum Chordata; class Mammalia; order Chiroptera; family Megadermatidae; genus Lyroderma; species Lyroderma lyra. The sequence continues at coordinate 27,070 of PVJL010001762.1, forward strand.
TTCCCCCACCCGCAGCAACCAGGGTCCCTGCAGTGGGTGCAGGGGCCACCATGGGGAAGGCCACTGCCGCCAGGCGACAGTCCCCCACCAGTGACAGTCCCCCGCCAGCGAGCAGGGCAGCGGTCCCTGGCTCCCCAAGGCAGAGGGCTCCCCCTGCTCCTCAGGGCTTCACCTCCCCATCCCGGGCCCTCCAGAACCCCCAGCGGGGAGGGGACCGTTGAAGGCGAGGAGGCCCTGGGCTCCTGCTCGCTGCCCAGCAGGGGCTTTGACCATGAGCTCATTCTAATGTCTTTGGCCGAACGTTCACCTTGGAGCCGGCGCGCAGGTGCTGCGATCAGACTGTTACTGGCCCCTCATTCCCACCTCCTGGTGCCCCACCACGTGCAGCCTCCTGTGGGTCCTCAGACGCTTAAGAACGGAGCCCTTCAAGGCCAGTGGGTCCCCACGCACGTTCCCGGGGAGTCTGTTTCTGGGTAACTCTCTCCAATCCTCTGCTCGCCTCAGCCATCGCCTTAGGTCAACGCTGATGCCCCTACCGGGGACCTATGCCCAGGCGGACCAGACGTCCCGTTTGAAACGGGACAGGAAACAACATACTGTCCCATTTCAAACAGTGCACGTGGTCAGCCTCGTCTCACTGGGCTCAATTGAAGGGGTCAGTGGGCTGACCAGATGCCCCATTTGAAGGGGGAACAGTACCGCTGTCTTCTGTCCAGTTTTCAATGGGACATGTGACCTCCCTAATCTCATCCCCTCTACTTTTCATGGCTCCCACTGTCCTCAGGCCCAAGAACCAACATGGCCTGCAGGGCCCCCACCAGCGGCCTGCCTTCCAGCCTGGCATGGCTCCTCTGCAACGCCAAGCCGCCCGACTGGCTCCTCCTCCGGGCCGCCTCCCGCGTCCCAGGAGGTGCCCCTCCCTGCGGTGCGCCCCGTGCCCGCACAGCGGTTGGTACTCAGTCAGTGCTTCACACTTGGCAGCAAGGGACAATCCCCCCCGACCCCAGGCCAGGCACATAACTTCCTGGGTTCTTGCAAACACCGCCTGCAGGACCGTCCCCTTCTCTTTCTCTCTGCAGGCTCAGATGGCCTCGGCTGGAGGCACCCCCTCCCCCAGGCTACTCCCCCCAGCCTCCCTTACTCGGCTCTGCTGTTCATGCACGGTGGCAGCAGCAGGGTGCTGGGTGAGCCTGCAGCGGGCACAGGGAGGCCGGCAGCCCCACCCCCGACCCCCTCACCAGCCACAGTGGCTGGAACCACTAACGACCCTCTGAGCACAGGTGAGGGGGAAGGGGAGATTGGTGGGGGCAGAGCGCTAGAGCGGCAGAGGGTGGGGTCTCCCCAGAAGTGGAGGGCTGGAAAGGCCTGGGGCTGGGGAGCAGGGAAAAGGCCTTTATGTTCACGTTTGTGCTGCTCACTGTGGCCGAGTGCACCCACTCACACACATGCACACGCCGCCTCGAGCCTTCTGTAGACACAGGAAATCCCCCAACAGGCCTGCCCACCGGGCGCCCTCCCTTTTGACCTGAGCCCCAGGCTGGGTCCCTGACCGTGCGGCCTGTTTCAAGGAGCTCCTGCTGCCCCTCCGGGCTCGGGGAAGGCGCTGAGGGACCTATCCACACAGCTGGAGGCAGAGACCCAGCCCACCGGCCACCACCTCCCTAGGGGGCCAGCCCTGCACCTAGCCGAGCGGCTTAAACATACTCCTCAACACATCTTGGGGCCTTTGTCCCATCTGTCCCCTCATGGCCTCAGCAAGACTGCTGGATGCTTGCAGATGCGCGGTCAGCCCCGGGTCTGCCCTCCCCCTCCCCAAGGGGAGACCTGCTGTCAGTGATTTGCAGAAGGGAAGGAGACCCTCCCTCGGAGCCCACCCTGAACGGGGTTCTGCTAGTGGGCGAGGAGGTTCATCAGCCAGGGCAAGAGCTGGGTGAGGGCACCCGAGCTCCCAATGTTCCCCCTTCCACAGCCACCCCCTACTCCTGGCTCTCTCACCTCGAGCTGGACCTCAAGCCCCCTTGGCAGTTTCTTGATGGCCAGAAGATAGTGCCCACCCTGCCCAGCTGACCCAGAGACCTGTGACCTCAGGGGGATGCAGGGAAACACTAAGTGTCACTTCCAGCTGCACCCACCCTCTGCCACTGCCCGGAGGCCTGGGGACCAGAGTCCGTCCCTACTTCCCGGGGCGGGGCGGGGGGGGGGGGAGCGGCAGGCCCAGCTTGTCGGGGCCCCTCCATCGGCAGCTGAGCCCTCGCACCGTAGTTGGCAAGTCTAGAACCACCGGATCCCATTACCTCACCAGTGTGAGTTCTACCATTGCCAAAAACGGTGGGAGGCAGGCGGCGGCGGCCCTGGGACCCGGGGAGGCCAAGGCACGTGCTGAGGAAGACACGGGGGGGGGGGGGGGCGGTTAGCGTGGTCCCAGACGGTCCCGGCGGGGGCGCGCTCCCCCGGCCAGGACAAGGGCACTGTGGCGTCCTTCCTGTGGGTGCGCTGGTGTGGGAGGCCAGTCCTTCCCTCTCCGCAGTCCTTTTGCTGTCCCACTGCACCCACCCAATCCCAGGGAACCCTAGAGGGCACCTTGTCTCCAGGCCACCAGCTGGGGTGGGGAAGCACCTTTAAACTGGGAAGTCCTCTCTGCTGGGGCTCTAGGGAAGAGACAGCTAAAGTGGGCCGTGCTCTGCTGGTTACCCAGCACTCCCTGTCACTGCCCCATGGTTCCAGGGGGACCCCTCCCATGTCACTGCCCTGAGCCTAAAGCTCACTGGCTGCCCCGCCGCTGGGGGAGAAGGTGAGCGTTTCTGTACCTAATATTCTTCCCCATCAAGCTCCAGAGAGTCAGACCCCTGCCCCTGCTGTGGTCGCTCCCCTGAGGGTGGTGGGTGAGCAGCAGACCAGGGCCTTCCTCCGAGGGCCAGCACGGGTAGCCTCTGCGAACTCCCATCCCTCCTCTCGGCCGGTCAGCATTCTCCGGACCCTGGACTCCACCCTACAGACCCCCCGGGCCCTACCCATCCGTACACCCTTGGAAGGTTGGCAGCAACCTGATTTCCCCAGAGGGGCACCTTCCCAGGCCTCCAGGTAACTTATCCCCAAGGACAACACCCTGCTGTGTCCACATCCCTCAGGTGTGGGCAGGTCCTTTCCTCGGGGGCGCTAGAGCCCCCTGAGGTCACCGCACAGCTTCTGCCAGCATGCAGGCCCCGCCCTACACACCCTGGAAGGATCTATTTCCCCGGAGCCCCTGGGCAGTGAGACCAAATCACAAGTGGGCCCATTCCCAAGCCAGAAGCCCGAGCTGGGGAGGCCGCTCCCATCCCACAGGGCTGCGGTCCTCGGAGGGGCAGGGACAGGGCGGGGACAGGGTCAGCAGCCCCCAGACCGGGGCCACCTCAGGGTCCAGCTCACCCAGGTCGGTTCCCACCCACTAGGATGGGGCAGCTGTGGTCCCCTGCCAGGGCCTGGGCCTGGGCCTTGGGAGAGGCTCCTACACGAGAGAGAAACCTGCTTGGTGGCCAAGGTTACAGAACTGAAGAAGGGCAAGGCCATGGGGCGGGCAGGGGAATGGGCTCTGCATCCAGGGTATCCCCGGGGGACCAGCGACTTAGCCAGGAAGCTCCTCGCGCACCCAGTGCAGGGGGTGCAGGGGGGCGCCTGTGACAGGAAGGATCAGGCCCCGTGGCCCACCCTCAGGGCAGCCTGGGGCGCTGGGCGGGGCAGGCGCCATTGGGAGGGGAGCCTTCTGGGCGCACCAACCGGCTTCATTGGCAGCACCAAGCAGCCCCCACCGGCGATCAATGGAGCCGGATCGTATTTCCAAGAGCCAGGGACCAGGATAATGGCCGGGATTGAAGAAGCAAATGGAGCCGTGGGGGATGGGCGGGAGTCTAGTAAAGCCACCTCCCACAGCCCCTCCGGGTGCTGCCATCTCCAGGAGCTCCAAGCACCCTAGACAAGCAAGGGGCCCTGAGTAGGGGAGGCCGGAACGCCGGAGAGGCTGCTCTTGAAAAACTCCAAAAGTCTGAGCAAAGTGCCTCCCGGAGATCATCCCACTCTAACAAGAAAATGCTTTCAGCTGCAGCAGGAGAGACTTCAAGTCAGACTGTAGGAATGCCTGTGGGGCACAGGGCAATGGATGGAATAAACATCTCAAAACCCGAGAGGTCCCTGAGGAGTGGGTACAACCTTTTGTCCATTTCTCCTGGGAGACCTGCAAAGGAGGCATCAGGCACTGCTTGACAGGGTGCTGAGGCACGATGTCTGGAGGGGACGGAAGGCAAAGGCCTTCTCCCATCCCAGCTCCTGGGGGACTAACTGATCTCAGGCACAAGACCTGGCTGCAGGAGTCCCGGGGTAGTCACAATTGCGGGTGAACTCATCTCCCAGGCCAGGAGCTGGGGCCCCAGAGGCAGGCGGGTATGGAGGCTGGAGGCACAAGCTGGCTCCTGTACACCCCCAACCAGCACCTGCTACTCAGGGCTCAGCAAAGGCGCCCACCTGGGCAGGTGTGAGGTGCAGAAGCAAAGCCGCAGGAAGAAGTGGAGCTCAGCTGCAGACCACCCAGGGTCTGAGAGGCAGCTGTTCTATCCTCGGGCTGGACGGGCCCCTTCCCTGCGAGGCAGGGAGGTACAGACATGTGGCCAGAAGTTCCAGGGATGCTCTAGAAACTGTCAGGCCCTGGGGCCTTCTGGTCTCTGTGCCCACGCCACCCCAGGAGCCGCTGTGATCCAGGCCATGGACCCTGGAGGGAAGCTCTCAGGCAGCTCAGCCCTGTTAGCCTCGGAGAAGAGGGCTGAGGCGGAGACGGGATGAGCACCGGCCAGCCAAGCCCCGTGGAGGGACCGGGCTGTCACAGAGGAGAGATCTAGCTGCAGGGGCAGCTAACCAGGGCAGAAGTCCCCTCTGTCCTCCTATCCTGAAATTAGCAAAAGCTTCTTTTCCTGCAGGGCTTGGAAGAGTTTCTGCACAGGGACACTATCGCCACACCCAGGAAGGACTCTGAGGGGGCTCCTCCCTGACTAGCATGTAGGGAACTGGAAGAGACAAATGGCCGGACCCACACACAAGGCAGTCCCTAGGGTCCTGGGCGGGAGGGGTCGTTAGCCCAGCTGAGCAGCCGATTGCATCGTGCCATCGTCCGCCCGACAGCCTCAGCCACACCGAGAGGCAGCACCGTCAAGGGGTGAAGACAGTGACTTCAGGTCTGACAGCTTCCGGCTGGTCAGTATCCTAGGCCAGTCAGCTGGCCTTTTGGCTGACCGCTGGTCACCAGGGCTTCATGGGCGACCTGGGACAGGCTGGATGGATCCAGGCCTCTGGCCTCAATCTCCGCTGTCTGGAGCATCCTTGGGAGGCCAAGGCCGAATTTGGGAGGTGAAAAGCCACAGCCCAAAACCTACCAGTGAGGCTGACCCCACCCAAGTGTGGCTGGTGACTGAGAGCCACACTGGCCCAGCTCTGCCACTCACTGACTGGCCTGCTGGATCAGGCCTTTCCTTTCAGAGCCTCAGTTTCCCCAGCTATAATATGATATTTAAAAAAATTGCACACTGCACAGGACTGTGGTGGGGATCAATGAGATGCCATATGTAATGTCACCTGAAACATCGATGGACAGCAAAGCTTCCATAATCACAGCCCAAATTCAGGGGTGCAGGGGACCACGTTCTGGGGGGTAACTGGTGTTCCAGTGTGGTATGTGAAGGGAACCACCGGACCCTGCCCCAGCACCTTCCAACTCCAAGCCCACCAAGGACCCTGTTCTCAGTGCTGTCCAGATGACCACTCCAGAGTGAGCTCTGTCCCAGGGACAGCAGCCCCGACGGCCCAGCCTGACTTCAAGGGCCCCCTGAAGCCAGGAGCCGCCTCCCTCAGTTCCAGTGGCAGCAGGCCAGGCCCCGTGTTGCCAGCCAAGGTCTCACCCCAAGGGTGTGCTGGGAGCCGAGCAGGGCCTTTCTGACCCATGGCACCACCCCGGCTGGCCCTACAGATGGTGACCCCCCCTCCTGCCGCAGGCAGCCCCATCTGCTAGCCCGGCTCAGATTGCGGGGCTTCCAGCTCCGCGGTGGCCCCGGGCAGTGTAAGGCGATCTGGCTGCCCACAGGGCTGCGGCCCTCACAGCAGCTGAGCCAGATGGGCCAGGGCGGCGGTGAGGAGCCGCTGGGGCCCGGACCGAGACGCAGGGGAGGTGAACGTGGCTGCGGCGCCTGCTTTTCCCATATTGGCACTGCACATGATTGCTCAGAGCGGAGAGACACAAGCAAAAATGTGCTAGTGCCAAAATCGGCCAAGCAGATGGTCGTGGTGCGGCCTGGAGGGGCCGCGCTGGAGGGGCTCTTGGCATCCCTGCACCCCTGGAAGCAGCCCGTTCCCGACGTCCAGGCCCACTACGGGGCCAGCGGGGGCAAGGTGCTCCTGAGACACTCGCGGATCTGTCTCTGCTCTGTTTATGGCCCTTCGGTAATTCACTGACTGAGACTGTTCACAGTGAATTCTACCAGTGCCATACACAGAACAGGAGTCGCGCTCTCCAGCCTTCAGACCCTGCAAAGAGACCCGCCAGGCCCCCCACAGCCCTCCTTACCCAACCCCTTCGCAAGCTCGACATCTCGTCTCAGCCCAGGATGACCTTCGAGGAGACAGTGAGTGTTTCTGGGCTCCACCCCGAGGCCTACCACAGTCCCTCTACCCTCGCCCAACCTCGCTCAGGCTGGGGATGGAGGAAATCCAGCTCCGAGTCGCAAGAAGCTGGCCAGATCCTCCTCTCTACCCATCACGCCAGGCCCCAAAGGGGCCGTGACCAGTGGGAACTCCAGGGCACCTCTCCTGCCCTCTGAGCAGACACCGGCAGCCCTGCTCCCAGACGCCTCGGTCCCCACCGTCCTCCATCCCGCAGCCAGACCCGGGGCAGAAACAGAGCCCCGGGGCGCAAAGCGAACTGCTGCTCCCCAGCCTCCCGTCCCAAACCAGACAGGACTGTGACTGCCCAGGCTGGGCGTCTCCTCTGGAGGGCAGGGGGGCAGGGAGTCCCCCGGCCGAGGAGGCAGCACGGAGGGAGCTGAAGCACGGCTGCCTTCCAGCCAGGGGAGCGGCCTCTGGATGGCTCCGAGGGGACTGCGGAGCAGAGCAGCGGCAGGGAGGCGAGGGAGGGGCCGGGAAAGGTTGCATCAGTGGTTGCCAGAGCGGCTGCCTCCAGAGAAGTCACTGTGGTGATTCCTGCCTCTGGTGCCAAGCACCCTGGGGAAGGGAGAGGACGAGAGTGAGGACCAGGGTCCGTCTGGGGGTAGCCGGCGTCCAGGGCAGAGGGCTGGGGACACTGCTGAGCGGCCGTCTGGACCTACCCCAAGCCAACCTGGCGCCCTGGGGGAAGGGTGGCTAGAAATGCACCCAGGAAGGGACAGAGAGTCCCCCGGCCCAAAACTATGCAAGCCCCTTGGCGATGCTTCTCCCCGTGACCTCGGGGCGGCTAGGAGCCTTGCTGCTTCTGGCACCTCCACCAAATCCTCACCCACTCTGTCACCTCCTCCTGTGCGCAAGGGGCCCAAATCACAGCTCGGTGCATCCCCCTCCCCACCGCCGGGGACTCCCGTCCCGCCGCTGCACAGACTGGCTCCCTGCTGGGCTCTGGTCTCCCAGCCTCATCTCGCTGGCATTCTGCCTCAGTTTGTCCCGCTCCAATTCTAAACCCAGGATATCTCCCAGCGTGCGTGGCGGGAGCGTTAGCAGCCTGGGGGTCCAGTGGGGGCAGTTAGATACCCGCGGAGCTCAGGCTGTAACCATCAGACTCACACAAGGAGGCGTTGAAATGCAGATGACGGGCCCACCCCCAAATCTGCATGTTAGTAGGTACCCAGGCAATTCTGCTCTGGGGGTGCAGGTCCTCCTTGAGAAACGTCTGGGAACTCTCCCCAAGACCTCCACTCTAAGCAAAGAGAAGCCTTGCTGGGGTACTTAAAAGCAGAACCCTAAATTCCTTTTTCTTTTTCTTGGTGGGGGCAGCATGGCATTAGCCCGCAGCAGGCACTAAGGAGCAGGCTGTAGTTACGGATTCTGCTGTCCCCGGCCCTGGAAGTGAAAGGGACCACAGGTAAAGAGAGCCCTCTAACAGGTCACCAGGGGCTTGGGTGCGCCTTCTGACTAATTGTGGCATCTCTGTGGGGACACTTTGGCCTCTGTTTTCCTCATCTTTGCAACTGACTTGGGAGGGAGGGCAGAGAACAGCTCACAAGGCCAAATCCCCTTCCAGCCTCTAGCTCTCCTCGCAAAGCTGGGCGAGGCTCCTCCCCTGCGCCGGCCTCTCCCCTGCCCACGCGAATGCGGCAGGACCCGGGTGCCGCAGTGCCCGGGCGGCGCCACACCCGCCGCCCCGCCGGGTTTCACACTCCAGGACCCTGCAGCACCTCTTCGATCTCGGATGGTGTGGCTCGGGCCTGGGCCCTAGGGGAGCAGGGTGTCCCCGCTGTCCCTAAATGAGGGGCAAGGGGAGCTGGGAGGGCATAAGCCACAAAAGCCTCATTTGAACGGTCAAAAGGGAAAGAACTGAGGCCTATGGTTCAAGAACAATCTCCTCCGCATTCTCCCGTGGGGGATGAGGGAGCGGGATGTGGCCCTGCTCTTGAGATCCAAAGACACAGAAATCCACTTCTCAAAGTGGAATAAGGTCAGGGGGAAGGCTGGTCCCCGTCTCCCACCCGGGCCAGGAGTGAGGTCCAGGCAAAGGAAACAGTGTGGGAGCTGGTGGGCGCCAGAGCAAACCCGGCCTGCAGGCCGGAGGGGAGGCGGGCTGACATTGCCAGCAGAGCGCCCGAGGCCGGGAGGGCCTGCGCTCGCGCTGTGCGCGTGGATCCTGCACGCCCTACAAGGTTGCTGCTGACCGTAACTTCCCCAGGACCATCTTCAGACACCTGTCCTCTGGGTTCCCCTCCCTCCGCGCGGGCACTCAGGCACATGGGGCGGGTCTCACGGCCCCCTTCCAGTGCTGGGGGATCCCTACAGGTGAGTCACTAGGACATGAGGCCTCTGAGATCCGGGCTCTTTCACCATCACGAGGCCCCCAGGCTCTCGACTTGACAGCTACACGATTTCGTAGTGCAGGATTCCAGCTGCACCACCCACGGCCAGCCGGTCCGGTCCCTCTGGTGTCCATCAAATGTCCCTGAAGACCAAAGGGGCTGGAGGCTGGGGACGGTTGGGGCCCTCGGACTTGCCCAAGGCTCCATGCCTGGCGCGCTGTCTCCCCATGAGGTCCCAGAGCTGCTTTAGACAAGGTCGCCAGCGCCCCCGCCCACCCACCATTATCTCAGTGACTGGAGCAGTGTGGGTTCCCAACAGGAGCCATTGGGCCCCAGGAACCCGCCTCCTGGGGAAAAAGAAACGAAATCCTCACAAGAGAGCATGGTACCCCGCAATTTTTTATCTTCTTTGCATAAGGCCGACTCCAGATACCCCTGCTTCCCCTCCCAGGATCAGGGCCAGGGGCCTCGAGTGCATAAAGAGGCGGCCATGTGCCATAAAGAAACCAGCAGCAGAGGCTGCAGCTCGGCGGCCAGGATTCCAGCCAACGAGCTGGCCCGTGGCGGCCGAGAGCTGGGCGTGGGGCCACCTCCCTTTGGGGGCGCTCGGTCCACGGTCAGGGCAGATTTCTTGGAAGGATCGGCCTGGGCTCGAAGACCTGCCGACTTGGTGCCCGTTGGTCTCAGTGGGGGACGGGCGAAGGTGGCGCACTCCTGATGGAGCCCAGTGACATCGCCAGAGGACCAGGGGTGCAGCGCAGACAGTTGCCACCTGGCCTCCAGGAGGAAAATCGGGCTTTTAATCCTCCAGAGATTTACAAAGCCGGCAAAACGCAGGGAGCCGGTCCTCACCTAACCGATGGGGGTGGGGAGGTAGCTTAGGGCACCGCCGGCTCCCGGCTCCTAATCGCTCTGAGCCAGTATTAGCGCCCCCAGCCCCCGGCGGGTACGTCTACTCTCTGCGTAGGGATGCCAGGGGCCGGGGTGATGGCGAGCGAGCGGCTCGGCCCCGAGCGCCCCGCGGAATCGCGTGCTCCCTGACGCCGGGGCAGCACCCTCACACCCAGTTCTAAGATGCGCGCACTAGGGAGGGGTCCGAGTCCCGCCGCCGACCCCAGAAACGAGCTCCGGGGGCCCGGGGGGCTCACTGGGGCCAGCAGGGATGGCGTGGGGCGTGTTTCGGCCGCGTGCTCCCAGGCTCCAGCACGGGTGGCCGCGAAGCGGAGAGGATCCGGAGGTCTGAGAGCGGCGTCCCCACCCTCCCGGCCCAGACTGGGCGGGGCTGCCCCGGGGCCACAGAAACGGTAACGACCTGCGCTGAAGCCCTGAGTCGGGGCTTGAGACGGCAGCTCGCTCCCGGAGCCGGGCCCTTTCCAGCCCAGGTGGCCGCCCGCCTCGCAGCCTTGCGCTTCCACGCGAGCCCACTAGGGCGGCGAGACGCCGGCGCGACCCCCACTCGATTCCCCAGGGAGGAGCCAGGGCCCACGCCGCGACGCAGCTCACCAAACGCGATCCGCGCTCCAAGCGCGCGGCGGCCCGGGGCACAGCTCTGGGCGCACAGGTCTCGGGTCGGGGGGACCCGGGACCCCAGAGCCGCGTGGGCGCCTCCGCCAGAAGGCGCGGGAGAGCCGGGAGGCTGCGCTGCCGCGTCATCCCCGAAGGCCGGCCTGGTCGCCCGCCCGCACCTCTGGTTCTAGCGCGGCTCGCCCCGGGGCTCCCGCCTCCACCTTCCCTCCGCCGCCCGGCGCTGGCGCCACCCGGCCCGGCCCCGGACACTCACCTGCGCCGGCTCCGGGCTGGGCGCACTGCCGCCTCCCAGCTCCGCGCGGAGTCCACACCGGAGAAACCAAGCAAAAAAAAAAAAAAAAAAAAGGGGGCCCCGGTTCGGAGCGGGCCGGATGGACGGAACCTGAGGCGGCCCGGGGCCGGGGTGAGGGCGGCGCCCCGAACCTCCACAGCGCGACGCGGGAGGAGGCGGCGCCCGAGCGCGGAGCCCAGCGGGGGAACAAAGAGGAGCCGGGATGGGGCCGCGCGCTTCCTGGGTGTCGGGTGACAGGTCTGCTGGGGGAGGCCCCTGCCCGGCCACCTGAGGAGGAGCCACCTCCGCGCGGCAGGCGGGGTAGGGCAGGAAAGACACGGGGCAAGGAGCCCGAGGGAGAGGGTGCGCGAGGTGCCCCGGACGGCGCGGCCGGACAGAGGCCCGCGGGCTCTGGCGCAGAGGTGCAGTCTCGACGGAATGCAGGGATAATGACTCTGGGAGGGCTTACCGCCCCTGAGCCCCGCCCGCCCCCCATGCCACGCCATTGGCTCAGGTGCCGAGAGGCGGGGGAAGGGCAGGGGGCGGGCCCCGGATGATTCACCTTGAATGTGGCTCTGGTTGGTGCACCGCGCAGGACACGCCCGACTGGGACTGCGGAGACGCCGGGAGCCCCGCCTGCTTGCCCGACCCCGCCCGGTCTGGCCCCAAGGGGTCTCGACGACCGCCTGAGTCCCTGCCTTCTGCCCTCAGGCTAGGGTGCCGCTGGCCGAGGTGCGCCCCGACGCCCTGCCGTCCCACCGCCCTCCGAGCCCGGAGCTAGCTGAGGTGTGTGTAGCGCAGCGCGCTCGGAAATCTGACCCTGGGCTGGGGGAGGGGAAGTGCATTTGGAGCTGGGACGCATTCTGGGGCCACTGGACGGATCTCCGCAGTCTTCCCCGCAGAAAGGTGCACAAGGCTGAGTTATCCCAGGGGGCCAACCCGGACTCAGGGGTGCAGGGCTGGAGTGAGAACGAGGGGTCCCCTCCACGTCCTCACCCACCTACGTTCGCCCAGCTCTGCGGCCTCACAGGTGTCTGGCCACTGCCGCCGCCGGGAACAAAGGCTGCCTGTCCGGGAAGGCAGAGGGGGAGGGGAACCGCCCCCAGACCCGTTCCCATCCCCTTTCCCTACGCCCCCACCCCCCGCAGCAGTGACTCCCCCAAGAGGGGGCGGGGCGGGCCGAGGCTGCGGAGCCGACGCGGATTAGATCCCTTCCAGCGGTCCTTGGCTGCGAAACCATCCAGAGCATTCTGAGGGCGGGCCAGGGGCTAGGAGACTCCCAGGCCGTCAGTGTTGGGGTGGCCTCTTCCTCCTTCCCCAGCATCCTGGGTACCAGAGCGCCCCCCGCGCCCTGCTGCTTTGGGGCCCTCCCCAGTCCCTGGTCCGCCTGGCCGCCCCAGACGGCAAGCACAGTTCAAAACCAGATTTTAAAAAACGGGAATCCGTCCTCCTCCCTTTTAGGTCCTAGTTCTCCCTCCGGACCCCCATAGGTCTGGCTGCTGAGAAGCCCCCTAAAAAAAGGAGGGTGCTTAACCGATGTCCCCGCCAAATCTAAACGCTGCTTGGATTGAGATCGAAGACCGTTAGCACCCGGGCCTGGGCCCGAGCGAAGGGAGTAGGCAGTGCTGATGCGGGGGGGGGGGGGGTCTGTAGTTCCCCGCCCCCCGCCCCTGTTGAGCCGAAACCTGCCGAGAATGACGGTGCGGATATGAACTCTTCCATAGGTCCGACGCCTGGGCGTGCGTGCTCCGCCCCTGGATGTCGCAGCCAGGGGAGGAGGCAAGACCCTCACCCCGGGCGAGCTGGCTGGGCGAATCGTGGGGCCTCGATGTCCCTTTCGGCACAGCTAGATATGGGGCGCAGTCCACCGGGACCCGGACAGGGACGATCCTAAGCAAGGCACTAGGCCCAACAATCCAAAGAAGGGGGGGGTTCCCCATTAACCCTTCCCCGGCCCGCACCCATTCCTCGCCCAGCCAGCTCGCCCTGAACTTCGCTGGCGGCATCCCCACGCACGCCCTACCTGGTCCCGGAGGGTGGTAGGATGCTGGGTGGTAGGGGCGCGGTGCGCCAGAGACTGCAAAGCTGCGAGTGGCCCCCGCGGCCTCCGCGCCCCCTTTTATAGCGCGCGCCCCGCCCCCCCGGGCCCAGCGCGCCCCGCCCGGGCCCATTCACCTGCTGTTGAGAACCAGACACCGCGCAGCGCAAAGCGAGCCACCGGGCCGCGCGGTGCGACCGTCGGTGCTGGCGGGGCGGGGGCGCCGCCGAAACAGATCCAGTTTCCACCTTTTCTTAAACGCGCTGCTGAAAGGCGAGACGGCCCCTGCCCCGGGAGCCAGCGCTGCTTTCTCCCTCCCGTGGCTCCGCGCGCGCCCCGACGCCCCCAACCCCACTCCGGGAGGGGCCGCGAAACTGCACCCTCCAAGGCCTCATACATATTTTAGGAAGCGGGCCGGGCAGGAAACCCGAGCTGGACTCGCACGGCGGGGGGCCGGCCCCCGGGGACCCGATATCCCAGATTCCTTTCGGCTCCTGGCACAGGTGGGGGAGGAGGTGGCTGGCGACCTAAGGTACTCACTGTGCCACCCTGCCCCGCTCCGCAGGTCGCACGTCTGTCTGCCCCCTGGAGGTCCTTCCCATTCGTCACCAACTCCCCACTCTGCCCGCAGCCTTGCCTCCGCCAAGCATCGTTTGGGGTTCCTCTGCCCCCCGGTCAGCAAGCCGGAAACCTCGGCGTCCCCCGCTCCGTCCCCAGCCGCAGCCACTGTGTCTCGCTCCTGGTGTCTCGGCTTGTCTCTCTGGCCATCTTACTGCTTCCCCGGCCCCTAGCTCCCAACCTCGCCCTCTCCAAGGGGACCCTCGTTACACTGATGGTGGGCGGAGAGGTTGTCAACCCTCGGGAGCCCTTCGCTTCCAGGGGCGTCCGGGATGCAGACACCCCCGGCCCGCACACCCGCCCAGGCGGCGGTTGGCCTCTCAGGCCGGTGGGGTCCCCGCGCTGACCCGGGCTCTCGGCCTCACCACATGCCTAACATCCCCCAGTGACGTGGACCCGCCCGGGATCGGGCCCTCCAGAGATTCGCTTACGCCTCTCAGGGCCTCAGTTTCCCCGTGTACAAACTGGGTAGGTGACTCCCCTCTCTCAGGAGGACAAAGAGAAAGCACGGTGGGCCTTCCCCTGCTCCGTGGCCCGTAGTTCTCCGCGCACTGTCAAACCTGCGTCGCCGCCGCCGTGGACCTCGAGCCCCCGCCGGCGCGAGGCCTTCCCGGGGCGCGCGCCCCGCCGCCGCGTCTCTGGCTCCCGTGCGACCCCGCGAGATGCCGCCACCGCCGCGCTACCGCACGCCCTGCCGCGGCCACGTGCTGGGGGCCGGGGCCCGCCGGGCGGCCGCAGCGCTGGCTTCCGCTCTGGGTCCAGGCCCCAGCCCTCGGGGCTTTGTTCTAGAATCGAGATGCGCGTGGATCCACACCGGCAGGAGGGCGGAAACGCAGCTAACGCCCCGCGACTTGCTTCGAAAAGCCGGCGTGTGTGCGCGTCTGTGCGTTTCCCTTCCAGCTGTGCGCGGTCTCGGTGCCCCTCTCCCGGGGCTGGGCGTCAGGACCCTCGGCCCCGGCGGGGCCCGATGGGAAACAACGAACAGAACAACAGAACGGGACACGCGCGAAGGGCCGTCGTGTCCTAGGATCTGCCCAGCTCTTTGAGAGGGTGGGAATCACTCGGACTTAGGCCACTGCACCTCCCGACGCAGGTGGAAACCCCGGGGGACAGGCACGTGTACACAAACGTCAGGGCGGCTGTGCGGGGTGTCCGATCTTCATGCGTGTGAGGTCTCCGACGGGAGACCCGGGGCGCCGGAGAGCAGAAAGCGTGCCTTTTGTGGGGGACCTTTCTGCACCGCCGAGGGTGCGTGCTTACCATGTGCCCGTATTAGGGTTCCCGTGCGGGAGGAAACCGCGGGAACGGGCCTCTTAACGACTCTGCCTCGCAGTGCTGCGGCCCGGAGGAGTCACGTAGGTGAGCCCGCCTGAGCCGGACAGACGCGGAGCGCGGCGAGGACGGCTGTAACCCGAGCTGGACTCAGGCAACGGGGCGCTCGCCGGGCTTCTCGGTTCCCGGCGGGCGCGGGTCCAGACGCGCGCTCAGAGCGCGGGCGACCACGCAGCCGAGCACGCGTGCGCGGCCCGCGCGTTTTCCGCAGCGTTCTCCCCCACGTTCCCACTCCGGGGCACCCCGCGGCCGAGTCTGTCGTCGGGTCGGCAGCTGGTGACCGGGGCCGAGTCGGTGGGGAAGGCGGCCCGGCTGGGGGCTCAGGGCGTGGGATGGAGTGCTTCCTCCAACATGTTGCACGATACACTGAGAACGCCCGCCGCGCCTCCGGCTGGGGGATGCGAGGCCCCTGAGAGGAGCCCGGAGGACAGGGGTCGGCCGGGATCCGTCCAGGGCTCGAAACTTCTCCATCCCCACTTGGCAGGGCCTGGGGCGGCGGACCCCCACCTCCGGCTTCCACTGCGCCCCGACGCGGAGCCAGCCCCCCAGGCACCGCACGCCCCAGGGCTGCAAAGCGGGGAACCCCAGGTTCTAAGCGGAGATTGTGTCTGCGGCGGGTGGGGGAAGGGCCCCGCAGCCGCCAGCAGATTATCCAAAGGTCGCTGACCCAGATTTGGTGTTGGCCACCGGCCCTGTTTCACCGCCTGGGTCCAAACCAGAATTTAGCAGGTTAATTCAGCCCCCAAACCATGCAAACCCTTTTATTTCTGGTTTGGGATGCGTCAGAGAGAGAGAATGTAATTGTCTCCAGTGAGAATAATCTGTATTTGTGTACTCCGCACATTTTTGCTGGGCGCCTGCCTGACCGTTCCGAGCCTCAGTTTCTTCATCTGTGCGTTGGGGGCCTGCTCACGTCAGAGGACTCTTGGGAGAAATCGAATAATGAAATGGTTTTGCAAGCGCCCTGGAAACAGCCAAGTGCTCCTTCCGGAGACGGTTCTTCTGAGTCCCGCAGTTGCCCCCCAAATTCCAGAGGGTCACGTTGGCCTTTCTTGGATGGGGACGCACACGGGCGCGGAAGGTCTTTTCCCTGCTCGCAGGCAGCCAAGAACACGGACCTGCCTTCCTTCAGGGGCGTCGTGTCCCCTCCTGCCGCGCTCCTAGCGAGTGGCTCCCTCCGGAGCGCACCCCGGTGCCCTGTGCCCGCGGTGGGCATGTCTCAGCCCACGTCTCCCCAGAGCTCTGCGCCCCGCAGGCCCGGGCTTGGGTTCTTCGGGTCTTGGCGTGCTCGTTCCCGCGTGTCTCCTCTCGCTGCCTGCCTTTGAGTCCCTCTGGTTTACCCTTCATCCCCTGCCACCCTCCCAGAGCCACGGGGCTTGTCTAATCCAACACCTTGTTTTCCACAGGAGGGAGCAGAGGCCCCCCACTGGGCTCGGAATTGGGGCCAGGGCGAGAGGAGAGCCCAGTTCTGCGATGCCTGCCTGCGGCTTTTCCCGTCTGTGGGGGGATTAAAAGAACAACAGCTGGGGGACCCCTTGGGGTGGGGCGGGGGAGCTCCTGGCCTCAGAACCGCCCCATGTCCTCTGGGTGGGCTCCGGTTTCTACATCAGCAGGTCTCTGGCCCAGGTAGGAGGGGACCTCAGGAACCGCAGAGATCTTCCTGGGGACAAACCTGAGGGGTGGGTGGGAAGCAACTGCTGGGATACCTAGAAGGAGGGTCACCTGGGGTCCCTGGCTGCAAGCTGACAGCCTCTGCTGCCTGGGAGTTGATGCAGGGGTGAGTGGAGAATCGGTGAGCACAGGACAGAGGAGAGGCTGTGGGAGGTGGAGGACCAGTGGTTAGGATGGGGATGGGGGACTGGCGCGGTCAGGACTTCCTGGCACTCTCTCATCTCTCCTGGCATCTGCTCTTCACAAAGCTCCCCTGGCATCGGATCCTGTGCTGTGGGAACCTGCCCTGCCTGGCCCTCCTGAAACTGAGGGCAGCAAGGGAGGGGCTGCCAAGGTGGTGGTGGTGAGGGGGTGCAGCTGGCACAGCAACTGGGAGCCCTGCCTGGAAGGCAGAGGGGTCCCTCATGCAGGAAGCAGCCTTTGGTTTGGCCCGTGTCGAGGATGTGGGGCTGCTGTGAGCACCCTGTACGGTTGAGGCAGCCCCTACCCCCAGCATCCTGGACTCCCCAAGTGGGAGCTATCTTGCAGAGGCACCAGGCCTCAGTAACAGGGTTCAAAACCTGCGGGCTCTCTTCCTCTCCTGCAGAGCCACCTGCTCCACCTCGCCCCTTTTAACAGTGACCAAGATCATCTCAAGGGAGGCGGGAGCGGCTTGGTGTGACTTCCAGGACACCTTCCCGCTTCCCAAGTTCCACTTTAGAGAACCCAACGCAGACCTGAGAAGTCCCCTTCTGGGGCGGCTGGGGGGGGGGGGCGGTGGTGGTCTGAGATCACACCAGACTCCGCAAACCCACCCCAACAGCGTTGCTCATCCCATCTTATTGACCCGCAGAGCCCCTGTGGTATGTGCATGGAAACCCCACAGGGGTGGCGGGGGAACGGGTGAGCCAGAGCTGGCAAGCTGGGGGCCCTCTCCTCCAGCCCAGCCTGCTGGGAATCCGCCTTCACTTTGAACCTAGCAGCGGCGCGGACCTCGTGCTTCCTTCCTCCCCTCCTCTGTCTTGGAGTCGGAAAGCTGCTCCCACACCAGGTCCCATTTCAGTGGGTCCCCCTCATGCACCCAAGGCTCAGCCTGAGGCCACCTGCCAGCTGATGGGGTCTCTTTGAAGAATCGATTTCCACCGAGTCCCTAAAGTGTTTCCTGGGCAGTAAATCTCCTGCCACCCGGGCTCTCTGCCGCATGAATGATTTAGCGCCTCGGAGGGGATGCAGCAGTCCTCTGCACTCGGAGGCCTGTGTGACATCACCATCCTGACGGGTGATGAATGGTCTCTTCTGCCCTAATGGGAGGAGAGTGCACAGGACCGTCTGGGAGGGGTTCAGGCCAGGGAGGTAAGTACCCATCTGGCTCCACAGACTTCTGGTTTGGGGGTCTGACTGATGAACCAGCAGCTAATTGCCCTCTAAGGTACCCAGAGAAAGGGCCTGAGTCTATCTCTCTGTCCCCAGCCCAGAGGGACCCAGGCTCCTTTCAAAGTGGAGTTTGTCTTTCCTGTTTTTAAAGTGCTCCAGAGAGAGGAATTACAGCCAGAAAGTGTCCAGCCACGTACGATGACAAACAGGCGTTTATGGCTGGAGTTTTTTCCCCCGACAGCCCTCGTGTACCAAGGGCCCTCCACCCCGGCTCTGGCTTTACGACACACACACTGTCACGTGCACAAATGCACCCACATGGGCGTGCACACTCATGTCTTCTTTCTCAAGAACCTTCTCAGGAAGTTCACCATGTGTCCCACCTAAAGCTTTCCTGCTACCCATGAATCCACAGGCAACCGACAGAGAACAGCTGCTTGCCACCTGCCATGGGCTAACCCTCCACGTGGTGAAGGATGACATGGTTTTGGTCCCTCCCTGTCCTCAACCCCCTGCTACCGTCTTTCTTTTAAACTTCCATGACCCCAGTCCGCTCAGGTCCACCACAATTTAAGCAAAAGGACTAAGTGTCTGTCCATAGGCTACTGACATCTGCAGGCAGAGGGCAGAAAGTGCACGGCACCTGGGTGAGAGAGGAGCCTCCGCCCAGACTTCCCATCCCTGACTCCAGCAGGCCTTGGGGGGGGGCGGTAACTTGAGGTACACTTCTTGCTGCAAAATCACTTGCCCATTGGCCTGTCCTGTAGAGTGGTCAGGTCGAGGAGTTTTCTCTAAGATGGGCACTGGGGCAAGCAACCTTAGCAGAGAGAAGGGCCTAAAGGAGTGGCAGGCAGAGTGGGTACGTTTTTGGTTGGGTTGGACAAAAAAATTAATCAATTTAAAGAATACAATTAATACCATGAGCTTGACAAGTGTATACACTCAGGGAACCACCACCACGAGCAGGATCTACGAGGCCCGTCGGGAAAATATCCAGACAGCCCTCACAGAACATGTCCATCACCCCTAAATTTTCCTTCATGCCCCTTCCAGGTCACTCTCCTTCCCCTCCCCACCCCCAACCTTGTTTCCAGGTCTCCAACCCCTGACAGCTACTAGTCAGCTTTCGATTACTGTAGTTTCGCCTTTCCTAGACGTTCACACCAATGCAATCGTGGAGAATGTAACCTTTTGCATCTGGCTACATTTGCTAAGTAGTAATGCCCTTGAGATTCATCCAAGTCGTTGTGTGTATTAATAGCTCACTCCCTTTTAGTGCTGAGTCGTATTTCTTAGTACAGATGGACCACAGTTTGTTTATCCATTCTCCCAGTTGATGGACGTTTGGGTTGTTTACAATTTTTGGCTACCACGAGTAAAGTTACTATGAACATTCACATACAGGCCTCTTTCTGGACATGTTTCCATCAGAGACTGTACCGGTAAATGTTTAACCACCAGCTCTCTGGTCGGAGGAAGCCCTGATGTGTATGTAGCGTTTGCTGGTTCCTGAGCATAAACACTCCCACCTTGGCAATTTGAAGCTGTCAGCGTGCTCCCACTGATCTTCATTTTCCTTGGCTGATGGGAGAAATGAGAGTTGCATTTGCTCTATGTCCTTGCCAACATTGATATGCCAGACTTTTTCATTTTAGCATTCTACAGAGGGTGTATAGCTACATCTCCTGTGGTTTTCATTTGCACTTGATGAATAATAGTGCTGAGCAGCTTTTCACGTGCCTGCGTGCTTGCTGGATGGGTGGTTGGAGGGGGCTGGGAAGAAGGGTCTCGCTGTGCCGCGTTAGGAGGGACATGTCCTGAAGTGAAGCACCACCATGAAGAGCTCGGGTCTTGGAGCCACCACAGAAGCCTGGGACACCCAGGCAAGGATGGGCCAAGGAAGCAAGGAGGCTTGACTGGGGTCCGAGTGATCACAGTTTACAAAATTCTTCCTTAAACCTTTGATTTTCCCTTTAGTCCTCCGTGGCGTAGGAAGGTCTGAGGCCTGACGGGAGTGTGCATTTTCCAGGGTCAAACGGAGGGCACTTGGAGGATGAAGGCTCAGACCCAGTGCCTATAATGCCACTCTGCTGTTTACAAAAAGCGTTCACCTACTTCACTTTGTGGACTCTCAGCACAACCCCATTCCGCCCGTGAGGAAACTGAGGCTCCAGGAGATTTAGTGGCTTGTCCAAGTCCCGCAGCCAGTGCGTGGCGGAGCTGAGACTTGAACCCTAGTTCCTTGGCTCTCTGGCTCCATCAATTTTCCCTGCAAGGTTCCTCTGAGCTCAGTTCTTGTCAGGATCCGAGGAGTCCATTCTGCCTTTCTTAATTCCACTGCGGGCCACAGTGGGAGCTTCTTCAAGCCAGCTAGTTCTAGCTCAGCCACATTTAAAGAACTGTTGCCTTAACATGGCGCTGACCTTGCCTAGATGTCCCCTGGACACCTTGCTTTAGGTTGCCCTCAGTCTTGAGATTAGAAGACAGACCAAGGTACTCCTCCTGAAGACTTAGATTTCCTGCACCTACTATTTTTAATATGAAAATTCTGACACAAAATGCCTTATTACTATGTAGGGTGTGTGTCCCTGAGTGTATTCTACCTGCAAACTCGGACCCCCACCTCTGATTGTCCAAGGGCTCAGGTATTAGCAGTACCCATCTGGCACATAGTAGACATTTGTTAAATGTTTGTTGAATAAATGAATGGCATTTGTTAATGAACACAGTTTCTTTTTCTGGACTGTAATTAATTAAAAAAAAAAAAACCCAGGAGGAAGGAAATTACATTTATTGGGTGGGTGCTTTACACTGTGTGAAGCTAGTGTTATTATGCCCACTTTATTGATGAGAAAACTGAGGCTTAAGAGGGTCAATAATTTGGTCATGGGTGGAGCGGGACTCGAACTGAGTCTGTCAGTGCCATGCTGACCCTCCGTCATTATATGTGAGGTGACCGTGTGGCTTCTAGTGGGCAGGGAGGGAGCCCAAGACCAACAGGGTCCGTTACCCTGTCCAGCTGACTGCGCCAGTGAGGGTAGGACAGATGCTGGTCAAAAACCTATGAATTTCAAACTTTTCTCTAGAGCCGTGTCTTCAAATCTAGCAGCAGCCATGATCTCAAAGAAGCTCTGCTCCAAAGTAGAAGGCTTCTGGAGACTTTCTGTCCACATTGAAAGCACACAGGCCAGCCCCAGGCATTCCAGCCTGGGGAGGCCTCAAGGCTACACTCAGCAGCCATTTGCAGTTTGTGGCTTCAGCTGACAGAGGCCACCAGAGGCCTAGATAACAGAATTATGGCCCCTGCCGCCCCCTGGGACGGGGAGATGGTGGTCGTTGCGGGGATGGTAATGCTACCCCGGTAATGTCCAACCTCCTGAAAGCCACTGGGACACACCCCATTTATGTATTGTCTGTTTATCTGAGGCCCGCTTCCAGAAGGAGCGGACAACGAAAGACCGTCTGTAAAAGAGCTGTTCAGAGGAGGCGGGAACCAAAACGCACAGCACGGCCAGCTAACGCAGCGGGTGTCCACGCACTGACCTCGGGTCCCAGGGAGCCCTTGTGGCGTGCGTGCCGAGGAACAGGCTAAGGGTGTCCTGGCAGCTTCCCCCGGGACAGCTCACGCTTTCCCTTCACCTGAATGTCCAGGGGCTATGAGGGGCCCAGGTCACGGCCAGAGGCCAGATTTGAGCGTGTGCTACCCGGTGTTCTCCTGCATCAGGAGACACAGGTTTTCCAGCAAAGGTGCCCAGGGTGAGTGGGGTTTGGGGTGGGACACTGAGGCCAGGTGGTTGGGCACCTGAGTGGCTCCGCATTTTCTGCAGGAACCCTGGCCCTCTGGTCTGCAGCCCATTGTCTGGGCTACTCTAACCCCTTTCCTGCTGGGGAGGCCGGGTCAGAAGGGGGCCGGCCTAGGCGCTCAGCCCTGCTGGGTCTCCCTGGGAGCCCTGAGCAAGAAAGAGCAGCAACAGTGATACCTCAGGGGCGCCAGGAGGAGCCTATCATCTTTCTCTTTCCTTCGCAGCCCATTCCATGGCGGGCAGGGAGGCTGGTGAAAGGCCACCTGAGGCTGCTTTTCAACGAAACTATCCATGTACAGGATAGAATTACTTGTATCAAGTACCCAAGACTTTTAATCCACTTGGTAATCAAACAGGGCATCACTCTGGGCCACCACGAGCCTGAGACGACAATGTATTTCCACCCACTTCATAGGTGGGGAAACTGAGGTGCAGGGGAGGCTCAGACGGCATCCGATCGAGCCCAGCAGGCCGCGCGGAATTCAGAGCCCCGGGCTGCTTCGGCAGCTCGCACGTGTGCAGAGGGCAGGGTGGGGACACAAGTCCCAGTGCCGGCACCCATGCTGTCTGCTAGCAGAGCCCCTTCTCACCTGAAGGGGGGATCTGCCAAAATTGGGGAGGGGGTTCAGTATGCAAATACAAAAAGTATTTATCCTCCGAGCAGGCCCAGGAACTGGAGTTTGTGCAGGCAGAAGCCCGGTACCTTCTCTGGGGCCCAACCCAGACTGAATTCGCAGCACGTTGATTGCCCTGGGGTGTCTCTTTCTGCCTCCAGCCAAGGCTGCCCGAGTCGGCGCTGCACCACCATCTCCTCACAGGACTTGGGGCTGGTCTCCTGCCTGCACCTCAGTTTCTGCATCTGTAAACACAGGGCAGTGCTAGCGGTTCTGGAACCTCAGGGTCCAGGCTCTGGTCCCTGAGGCTCTGGGCCACAGGACACACAGCTATAAAGTAGAGTCAGAATGCTTTTTGAGACAGGGCATTCTAGGGTGTTCCAAGAGACTGCTGGTTTGCAGGGGGAGGGACAGGGGTAGATTCCTTGTCGTACCCCACGTGCCTGCCTGGGCCCCTGGACACCCTTGGTAGAGGCTGTGCATGCTCTGGGCACTTGGACCAGACCATCTGCTGCCCCCCAACCCCCAGCCCTTGAAGAACCCACAGACTCAGCCCCTCAGCACTCCCAAGCTCCTTAGTGTGGTTTCTGGGAGCACAGGATGGAATAGCACAGGTGACGGTAGAGTGGCTCCGAATTCTGAGCTGGCACTTGAGGGAAGAGCCTTGTTGGGGTCAGCATGTTCCTACGCTGCGGCAAGGCCTGGCCTCCTGCCGTGCGTGGAGATGAGATCTGAGAATGTCACGTGACTGTGAGGGCCCCTTTCTGGGTGCATGAAGGTGGGTGTCAGTGGCCCCAGGCTGCCAGTAGGTGCCTTCTGAGTGACCTCAGCAGCTGAGGAAAACGTAGGCCTCAGGCCCAGGGTTGCCAGATAAAACACGAGATGCCAGTCAGGTTGGAATTTCACATAGCAATGAGTCATGTTTTAGCATAAGTATATCCCAAATATTGCAAGGGACAGACTTGCATTAAAGATGTATTATTTGCTTATCTGAAATTCAAATTTGACTGGGAACCTTGGGTATTTATTTGCCAAATCTGGCCACACTACGTGGGTCATGTCCCCCGCCTCCCCCCAGGCCCCGCAGCTGGCTACATTGTCTGACACAAGCTCCCCGCCCGCCCATGGGCCTCCTCCAGTCTCTGAGGATCTGTCGCCTGCCCTTGCTGGTTGTTTCCATTTCTCCTTCTTGTCTCCATCTGCTCAACTCCTGCCCTTCTGCCCTTCACTGTCTGTCTGGGACAGCCCCTCCCCACCCCCCCTGCATGCCTTGCGGCCTCACAGGTACCACTGGTCAGCCAGCACCTCTGAGAACACCTGGTTCACAAGGGCCTGGCTGCACCGTCGTGAAAGCAAGACCCTGAGGGTGAGGGGGGTGTAGGGGATCAGGCCCTACTCCCTGTGAAGTGAGGAGCACAAGCCTGAAACTCCAGGCCGCAGCCCTGCGCAGCCCCGCCTCTTGGAGGAACTTTCTTCATCAGGAACAGGTTAGGGTCCATCCAAAGTGCCCTAAAGGGGTAAACAGTGTCCGTTCTGGATCAGGTGAGGGGAAGGCAGCAGGAACAGTCTGTCCATGGCCGGGATCTCGGGCCTGTTCCCTGCAGGGGTCCCGCTGAGCAGCTGCAGAATGGACCTCCCGTCACTGCTTTAATGCCCTGGGAAAGGGAGCCTGGGACCCTGGAGCCTAGTCCCATCGGTGGTTAGGAGCATCTCTTGGCTTCCCTGGCCAGAGTGACCCACAGTCTGTATGTCTCAGTTTCCTCATCTGTGAGATGGGGGTGAAGACATGCCTCGCCCATGGGACTGCTGGGCCTCTAGGTAGAGCTTTGAGCACAGTGCAGAGCAATGGGAGCCCCCTGATTCGTGTTTCTCTCCTTGTCTCTGCAGTACATGATTATTAACCAAAGGGGAGGAAGTCCTTGGCAGACAGGACCTCCCATCCAACCTCAGAGGGTCCTGCAGACCCACCCTGGAAGCACTGAGTTTGGAATGAGAAGATTGTCCTCTTAGCCACAGTGTAGGCCTGCTACATGGCCTGAGGAGGGGTCTCCCTCTCCTGGGCCTGAACCCTGAGGCCAGGAAACGCAGCTGGCCTTCGAAGCAGGCGCCCAGGAGATAGAGACCCTCCTCATGGGAGGGTCACATTACCTCAGTGACAGAGTGCCAGGGATGTGGCTCCCAGCAGGATGTGTTGGGGTGCTTTGGATTTCTACTTTTCCCTTTTCTCTCCTTTTCCTTTAAAGCTAATGTCTAGTGCCCCTCACCCCATCACAGAAATAACCCCTAGATCTGCAGGCAGAGAAGACCAAACTGATGTCACAAAACCTGGAACTACACTGGCCAGTGCCGCTGCAGGCTCTGCCAGCCCTTTTTTTCATGTGAATTTCGTTTTAATAAAAAAAGGGACCATTTTGTATACACTGCTCTGTATCTTGCTTTTCTCACCAATTAACCTTTTCCCGTTGGGGAGATTATGTTCGATGACAATTATAAGCCGAGCAGTATTTCATCTTATGTTATGGGCACTTTTCAAATGGATATATATATATATATAATTTATTTATATTATTTATTTATATTATTTATTTATTTATTTTAGGGTCCGTTCCTATACATGGTACCTCTAGGTTAAAGGCTGTGTGTATCTAAGACATTATTGGTGCGTATTACAGAAGCCACACGCAGGCACACACACACAATCGCTGTCACGAATGCCAACAAGCTGGATGCAGCTCTCCCGGTGACGCGGGGGTGGGTCCTGTCACTTTCTCCAATCCCCAGTGGCTGTTGCTCTCACCCACTCAGGCTGCAGGGCCCTGGGCACCCAGAAGTCCAGACGAATCAGTACTGACACGTGGGAAACCCGAGGGGCAGCTCTCCTTTCTCTCCAGGGCAGGGACTCAGGACGGTTGTGTCCTCCGTCCCCCCAAGGCCAGCTACGACCCGGGAGGGGTTGGCCTGAGCTGGGGATGGGCAGTGGGGGTCAGGAGACCATCATGAAGCTGGGTCAGGATTGCAGAGCCAGCTGTCATTCTGCCTCTCTGGGCAGACACGTAAGAGGGGAGGCTGACTGACCCCCGGCCTCCACTCCCCCTGTTGACTTGCACAGCTCCATTTTCGCCCATTGTTCTTCAGACTTCCAAAATAGATCTTTAAGGAAAAGCTTCCAGCCTCACCTGTCAAGAAACATTTTGAACAGCGGCTATTGGTTTCATTTGCTCCCACCCCCATTCTCCCATATGACAGATGAGGACACTGAGACAGGGACAGGAATGACTTGGTCAGAGGAACAGCAGATTGGTCACTCTCAGTGAGGGAACTAGAGTCCTGACCCCCAGGCAGCCTTCGGGTAGTTTGAAACCTCCACCCTCAGGACGGCTGTCAGTGCTGCACCCCCTTGACACACACCACTCTCCTCCTGCCATTCCCGGGCGCCCAGGCCCCTCCTGAGGGTTTCAGGGGTGCGCAGTGTCCTCGCCTGCGTTCTGAGGGACTGCTCTGACTGGGGACCCGAGACCCAGCCTTCCCGTGTCAGCTCTGCCCATGCCAGCTCTTCTGTCCCAGTGCCTCCTGAGCCACCTTCAGCTGGTCCCCCAGAAGCCTGTCCTGATGCCCATGCAGCACCTTCTGCAGCACCTGGGCCACCCCATGCTCCAGAGGCTGGTGGGGGTGGGGGTGGGGAGGGGACTCCCTCCTGGGGCCTGGGGGATAAAGCTGCGGTGGGTCTTGGAGGCTGAGGACTTTTCCACGTGATTCTGTTGGAGTGGGGGGCCTTGACATAAAGAGAGCACGGTGGTGGCAAAAGGTGGGGGATGGACTGGAGCAGAGAGCGAGCAGGAGGACAGGAAATGTCTAGAACCCCCGGGGGAGCTGGAAATGGGTGTCCCAGAAGAGGCTAGCTGCGGGCACAGGCAGAGGGAGCACCCCAGGCTTCGTGGAAAGGAGCCTTCCAGAACTGACTATACAGGGTCAGGGCTGAGAGAGGAGTCACAGGGGCGTGACCAAGCGTCCCAAGCCAGACACTTTGAATTCAAACCTGGCTCCTCAAGGACTGGCTATGAGGCTGAGGGCCAGGAAGCAGGGCCCTGTAGTGACTGGGGTGGGGCAGGCCCAGGCCTCAGATGACTGGATTTCAAACTAGCCCATGTCCTGGCTCGCTGACGTCATGCAAAGAGCCCCATTTCCTGCCCTACCCATGGAGGATAACAAGATTTAACCTCAAGGGGTTGTGTGGGGTCCACGCAGAGCCTGCCAGCTTGCACCAGCTCTCTGAGCCTCAGTTTTCCCACCCGTAGCAATGGGCACAGTGGTGCCCGCCTTACAGGGCCAGGCCTGGGGGAGTGCAGTGAGCTTTCGTGTGCGAGTCACTTGGGCACACACATAGCACGTGCTCAGAAGTGTCGTAGCGCGTATTCTGACTTCCAGACCCCAATGGGGCCCGCGCTGGGACACCCGTGGTGTCAGCCTCGTTGCTGTAAGGTGCCCCACGAGGAGCTCTTCACTGTCAGCCCCTGGGAGGGCCTGCTGAGCTACGTACTGGGGTCCTGCCCTCAGAGCCATGGGCCAGTGAGGGGTCTGGGAGAGGGACAGGGGGATTGGAGGAGTGGGGAGTGTGGAGAGGGGTGGTAAACAGCCTCAGGAGCCAGCATACAGGCCGGAGGAAGCAGGAGCAGCCTCCACCGCCGGGTGGATGTGGGGGAAGTCAGGGCTGGGGTGCCTGGGAGCTTCTATCCTCCTCCACCAGCCTGGCCTGGAGGCCCCAGGTGTCACAGGATAATCACAGCCCTTGCGGTACAGCAGGACTTCCTGTTTGTGGGGCAATGAGACGCTGGAGCAGGGGCGGGGCTGGGAGAGTGGCAGGAAGAGTCCTCCTGGCAGAGCTGCCTGCAGGGAAGGGGCTGGGGGGTGGGGGGAGTGTGTGCTGAGTGTGGTCTCTTCATCCTGGAATCCTGTGATTCTCCAAGGAGTCAATGGAAGGCCCTGGGGTCTTTCAAACAAACAAGGTGTCCTCTGCTGAGCGGGAGGAGCTGTGGGTGGGGAGGTGGAGTGAGCAGCCTGGCACTGGCTGTTTGGGGTGCAGGCTACCTTTGCACGGCCGCGCGTGCAGCACCTGGGCCCACCTGCGTCCAGGGTTCGGGCCAATGGCGCCAGCCATAAAGGACATTGCTTTTGAAGTGGACAGAGAGCTCTAAAATTGGCCTTGTCTCTTCCAGGTGGCAGCTGGGTCCTTCCCCACCCACCAACCTTGAAAGCCAAGGGTGCCTGTCGTTGCCACCGTGGATCTGGGCAGGGGCCTCCAATCTTGATGTTTCTTTTCCCCAAAGACCCTCTGCCTGTGTCTCCCGGCCCAACAGAGGGCCATCTGTGTGCCAGGACTGCAGCACGAGGGCATCGGGGGAGACACCAAGCAGAACTTCCTGATGACAGGCATATTGAACGTAAGGAAGCCTTCTTCAGCAAAGCAAATCCAGGCCTGGGCAATCAGAGATGAACAAGGGAGACTTCCTGTCTAGGGCACCCCCTAAGCCACACGATGCCCCCCATGACCTGATTCCTCCTTCTAGGGGCTTCTCTGCTTTCAGGACACGAACTCCCACTTTCCTAGAACCTCCTAGAGCCATCACCCAAACCCTTGTTCCTGTCACCCTAAGCCACAGGGTGCCCGTTCCTCAGAGGTGCGTATGAGAGTTACTGTCCTTAGTAACCACGTGGTCTGTGGGCACTAAAAGCTCTTGGCAATAGCTTGTTTTGTCCCCGAACAATTGCCTTCCAGGTGGGCAGTATTATCCTCTTCTTTTGTGAGGAACCTGAGACTCCTGGGGGTCTGCTTGTCTCTCTCTTCCTCAGCCAATCCCTTCTCTACCTCCAGCCTCCAGCTAAGAGAAAACCGGGGTCCAGCTGGCCCTGGATGCCTTCTCTTTCAAGTTCATTGGCCCAGCACCCTGGGTGGATAAGCCTCCGGGGTGTGGAAGTGGGGGGCTGCTTCCAGCCTTCATGGGGCTCAGGGTCTAAGAAGGTCTAGAAGGCTTTCCCTGGGCAAGGGTGGAGGCACCCAGAGCTCTCAAGATCTGGACTCCACCCCCTTCCCCACCCTGCCCCTCCCCTCCCCACCCTGCTCCCGCCCCATTTCTCTACTGGCACCAGCCGCTTCCAGAGGCTTCCCAGACTCGAGGCCTTGTGTCAGGACACCACCTTCTCTGACAGCAGAATCCTGACTCTCCAAGAGCCGGCTTCCAGGAGGGCTGCGGCCCTGACTGTCCTCGGATTCCCCCTGTCCCCCTAGTCTCTCCTTCTGGTGGCTGCTGACATGCCCCTGCCCCAGGTGAGCTGAGCCCCCTGTCACTCTAGACCCAGAACCAGGTTCTTTGCAGCGCAGCCAAGCCCAACTAGAACTTTCAATATAGACTGTGCTAAACCCCAAGGGAATAAACCTGAGAAGTAGAGGTAACATCAAAACAAATTGGAACTATCAACCCCCACCTTCCTCCTTCTTAAGGGCGTCCCTGTGCAGGCCTGGGGCATCCCATCCACTGGGTGGGTCCAGCTCTCAGGGTCGTTGCCTGTTTCTTCTTCTTTAAGGACGGTGTAGTGGGTTGAATGGCAGCACCCCACACAAAACACCTATGTCCACATCCCAATCCTCAGGACCTGGGAATGTTACCTTATTTGGAAACAGGTTCTTTGCAGATGTAATCAAGTTAAGGATTTGAGACAAGGAGATCAGCCTGGATTAGCTGGGTGGGCCCTAAAGCAGGGACAAGTGTCCTTACAAGAGACACACAGAGGAGGAGGCAGTGTGGTGACAGAGGCAGAGACTGGAGTGACCGTGTCCAGGCCAAGGACTGCCCAGGACCGCCGGCAGCCACCACCAGCTTGGGGACAGCACGGAGCAGTCTCTCCCAGAGTCACGGGAGGGAGCAGGCCTGCCCGCTTGACTTGGGGCTTCGGGCCCCAGAGCTGAGAGAAGACATTTCTGTGGCTTTAAGCCATCCCCCTTGTGCTCGTTGCTCACGTCAGCCTCATGCAATGCAGAGAGTTGGTGTTGTGGGGTGTCACCCACAGCCCTGACGTCCAGGACCACCCACAAGCTGTCGGTGGCTGAACCTGTCTCTCCAGGGAGGTCTCCCTCCTGAGTCTCCAATCTCTGTGCCCGGTGGCCTCAGGGACGCCTTGCCCTGCTTGTCTCAGAGCCAACGTGCCACATAGCCCGCAACCTGCTCCTTCTCCCCTGCCCCCCAACCCCCACTTCTGTGAACCGTCGTACAACTCACTCTACCTGCGGTGCCCACCGGGCCCACCTGTAGCCAACCCTGTTTTATTCCACTTTTGGGTTTTAGGAATTTTTTATATTTCACTTTTAAATGTTTTGGGGTTTTTTTGTTTTTGTTTTTGTTTTTGTACTTTTGAAGAGGTAATGCATTTACGTGGTCAAACCTGAGACAACATTGAGAAGATACACAACGAAAACGCCCCGCGCATGCGCTCTGCCCCCTCCCCCTCCGAGGACTTTCACGAGGATGACGCGGCCCCGCGCGGCTCTGCGGCTGCGCACCGCACTCGCCAGCCTGGAAGTGTGCCAGGGCCCGTGCGTCGTTGAGCAGAGCCTCGTTTCCTGAAAGTCCCGAAAAGTCACCCTGATTCCTTGTCACAGCTGCATAGAATTCATGTTATGAACGGAGCAGAAGTCGTTTCACCAGTCCCCCACCGATGGACATTTTGGTGGTTTCACGTACTTTGCTAATACAAATGGTTTGCCTTTGTTTTATAACTTTGTGAAACATTTACAGACTTCCATAGTCACACGTACAGAATGAAGTGCGTCAAACAGATCTAGTGTCCATCCCGCTTCCCTCCAGCCTACCTTTAAACTTTTTTTTAAATTTTTATTTGTTCTATCTGGGCGGTCACCCCAGAGAAGTAGATAGGGAAATTCTTTATTTCTTTTCATTTTTAACAGCTGCATATATTGCATTATGTAAGTGTTTCATCGTTTATTCAACTGCTCTCTTACGGGGGCCGTTTGGATTGTTTCTAATGGTTTGCTATTACAAATGGTTGTCAGGGACATTTCTGATGCGCCAAGAAACGATCGAGTCCGGTATGTGGAGGTTCTGGCCCCACAACCCTGTTCTGTATAAGCCACCGGGTGATCCTTTCACAGGATCCCTGGATTTCAGAGACCCCCCCTCCCCCCTTAGTCTGTGCATGATCACCTCTGTGACCTGTGCCGAAGACTGATGCTCGCACCAGACATCGAACCACGGACGGGACCTCGGGGGTGGGGGGGGTGGGAGTGGGGTGGGGCACAGCATCTGAGGAGGTTTGGAGACAAACTGCCCACTTGGGGCCCTCCACACGGGAAGGTGACAAAAGATCCGATGGGATCCTCTGTTTTAGGACGTATTAATTCGTTCCTTGAGCATAGAGGAAGGTCACAAGAGCTCTGGCTGTACCCAAATGGCCCTGAGAGCTGCTCCGTGCCAGGAGTCTCAGGACCCAGGCTCCAGCTGAGGAGACGCATTCCTGTTGTCGGTTCTCTCTGCCTTACCCTCTGGAAGGTGACCTTGAAAAACCCCAGGCATGTGATTCTCATAGGATATTAGATGTCTTTTTTTTTTTTAAATCACTCTATTTATTTTTTCAATACTTTATTTTTTTTGCACTTAGGGTGGAAAGGTACCTTTCCTCTTACTCGTGTTATCACAAATGTTCAATTATGAATTAAGATGTTTTATTATAGGTGCTCTTGCAAATGTGAATGAGAGAGAGAGAGAGAGAGAGAGAGAATGTCTCCTATTTGCATTTGGGCCAAACCCAAATGCATGATTTTATGCGTGTGACTGTAATCAGGATGACACAGGCAGCTTGAGGGGGGTGAGATCCCCACCTACTTGGCTGTCCTGCTTCCAAGAGGGCAGAGAATTGCCTTAGAAGTGTGGGCACCCAGGTCCTCCAGCTCGCAGAGGTGGTGGGCAGGAGAGCTGCCAGAGGGAGAGCAGAGAGGCTGGTGTTGATGTTCCAGAAAAGTGAGAAGAGGGATGTGGTCGATGGCCACCCTGCCAGCCAGGTGCAAATTATTCATGGGGACCCATGGGAGTCTGGTGGAAAGAACCCTGGGCCTGTGATAAGGAGGTCGGTGTGTGACCTTGGGTGAGTTCTGTTTGGCCTTGAGCAAGTCACTTAAACTGTGCAGCTGGGACACATCCCACAGGGCGGTCATCCGCCCCCTGTACCTCACAAGAATGCCTTCTGCAGCAAGGCTGGGCATATGCGGACAGACAGATGGACCCATTAAACCAGAGGCACGGGGATCCGGTGGGGACCCAGGCCCAGACCAGGGGAGCCACGTGCTGAGGCCCCTGGGAATGTCTTGATCCCGGCTCTAGGGGGTGTAAGCTGGCTGGGCGGGGGTGAGAGTGGGGTCTTCGTGGAGCCGAGGGGCCCTCCGGGTTCTAGACGCCTCAGGAAGAGTGAGGGGACCGTCCAGGGCGGAGGCCTGGCAGGACCACAGGTCATTTCCCTTGCAAAAGTGAGATTCAAATCTGAGGAGCTGCCAGTGCCGCGAGCTGCAGCCCGGGAGGCCCCTAGGCGCGGGGCCACGTCCCTTGGGGGCGCAGGACCAGGATCCTGCCCGTCCCCATGCTGGTCTGAGCTGGCAGGCTGTGGGGGCTGGTTGTCCCCTCAGGCCCCTCTTGGCGCTTCCCCAGGGCTGTTGCTGGGGCCAGGGCTGGGTGAGCATGGGACCCAGCTGGGGAGGCTGAGGTGGCCGCTTGGCCACTGCCAGCACATGCATTAGTAATGGCCACTGATCCCGCTGGCCCTGCGCCCTGTTTCCAGAGCGGGGCCGTAACCCGAGCCCGGGTGCCCCCTGCCCTGCCGGCCCCACCCCTCCAGGGGAGCCATCGGACACCGTTGCTCTTCCTGGTCCTTGGTCCCTGCCTCAAAACGAAGAGAAATGCAAACAGGTTATTTGTCCTCCGGCGTCCTGAGCGTTCATTGTTCACACTGTCACTTTGTTCAGAGGTTTCCCCAACATGAAGGGGAAATAACCTCGGATGCCTCCTGGGACGCCTGCGCTGGGGTGCAAGGCCTTCCCAGGCCGAGCCCCAGGTTCCTGCCTGGAGTGATAGGTCGGTTCAGAGGCTGCCTCTGCCCCTGGGGTTCTGGGGCCGTGGGACGTGGTTTCTGCCCTAATGGGGGTTGCAGCAGCTGGCGGCTGGCACCGCAGGGCCACAGTCAGAGCCGGCAGGCTAGGCTCTGTGTGCCCAAGAGCAGCAGAGGCCCAGCTGCAAAGGCTCCCCAGGGGGTGTCCTGGGGGATTGTAAGATTTGGGAAGCAGGATGCGGGGTCGGGGAAGCTGCAGTCAGCGGACAGCCTGGGGTGCAGGGGGACTGCTCACACCCAGCCGCTCCCCTCAGTGGAAGGAGGGAGGAGGCCGGGGGAAGCCCATCTCTTCCTGGGACTGCAAGCAGCACGTCTTAAGGTTCAGGCCCTGCCTCTCCCCCTGCATCCCTAGACTACCCCTTCACCCCCACAGCAGCACTGGGATGTCCCTAAGTCTCTTAGGTCTGTCCTGGGGCCTGTGACCCTTCTCCAGCATCTGCTCTTAGGTGGGAGGGCTGTGGCCACCCCAAAATGTCTCTCCGAGGAGCCCTGCAATCCTCCCATGAGAGGGAAGGCATTGTTACTTGGACACATATCACACCGGAGAAAAATACACCTTCAGGAATCAGACCTTCAACGAGGGGATGGCTAGGCCTGTGCAGGAAAGGACACAGAGGTGAGGGGCACATCCTAGGTGGAGCAGGTCAGCGTTTGGGGCAGCCAGACCCACTCCTCATGGGAGGGATGGTCGCCTCAGAGAAATCATGACCCTCAGGATGGAGGACAGTCACCCCACTTCCTGCTTGCTCACCCACAGCCCTGAGTGGGCCCCAAGATTGCTCTGAACAGAGCTGCCAAGGCCCGTGGAGGCTGACTTCTGGGCATAGGCTGGGGGTAAGGGGTGGCAGAGACAAGGGTCCCTGGGGGCTGGGTGACCAGAACAGTCTTTCCTACTGAGAATTTCACAGGGGCCCAGAGTTGGCCTGGGATGGTGGGGGTAGAACTGGGTTCCAGAGTGATAAGCAGACAGACGGTGAGACCCTGGACCTGGGTGAGGATACAACTGACCTTCAGAGCTTCGTTGTCATCAGCCACCCCCGAACCCTGCCGCAGGGGGCCAGGCCCCCCCCCCCGAATCAGTGGGCCAGGCTTTGGGCCTCCTGGAAGTGGGCAGGAGGGAGGGTATCAGGGAGAATGGGCCCCAGCCCAGCCCAGCTCAGAGGCCTGGTACTGAGTGAGGGGGTGGGCTTTCTCCCTGGAGACTCGGGGCTCCCCGGCGCCCTGCTTCCCGGGCAGCCTGACTGTCCAGCGCCTGCCAAGGCCCTGCTAATGCCGCCACAGCTGAGAGGCAGTGGCTGAATAATTCAGCAGCGCCGGGCGTCTTGACTCCTCGTGGGAGGCCAACGGCTGGATGGCGAAGCAGACCCCTAGCCCCCACCCCCTGCGCCCAGAGTTCCCCCACACCCCACAGGCTTTCACAGGCTCCCTCACCAGGTCCAAGCTGGCCCCCACCCCCTGCTTTCCCTACAGTTGTGACCCTGCCAGAGCCATCTCTCACCCCCTTCCCCCATCACCAAGTCTTCCCAATGCCACATCGTAAAGTCTGACTCTGTGGGCACCTCTCTGTCTACCTGGTCCCCACCACGGTCCAAGCCAGCACCACGCTCTCCCGGACGATGGGACACCCCAGGCGGGGCTCCCTGCCGGCAGACTGGCCCGCATTTGCTCTGCACATGACTTATCATCCCCTCCTTCAGGCCCGTTCATAGTGACCATGTCTCAGGATCAAGTCCTTGCTTGCCCCTCTACCCCTGAGCCTTTCATGGCCTCAGGGGGGACAGCATGCTGTGTGGGTCCCCTCCCGCTGGTCCCCCGCTCAGCCCGGGAGGTCACCACTCCTCCCCACCGCCCAGCTCTGCTCGCCTGTGAGGACGCTCAGGCCTCCTCGGGAGCCTCCGCTGAGCACCGGGACGCCACTCCGCTCGGCCTGTGTCTCTGCGACAGCCCTTTCCACAAAGTTGATACATACCAGGTCCTGTGTCTGCCTTTCCCATCTGGGGACTTTGTTTTTTTCTTTTTAACTTTTCATTATGCACTTATCAAATGTTCTACCTTTTTTTTTTTACATTTTTTATTCCCTTTTTGGGTAAAATACACATCACATACACTGCTCACTTAGATTTGCCCTCATATTTATCACTTTTTGGCCTTCTACCTGGGATTATGTACCCAAGGAAACGAAAAAATGTGAGTGAGACGCCCAACAAAAAAAGAAAAAAAAATAGATACAGAAACATCCCCAAAAGATATCAGGCCTTAGGATTACTAGACCCAGTCTATAAAGAACATGCACACTGTTTATAGAAATGAGACAACCTGGAAAAGAAATGCAAGGAGCAGAAAATGATTTTTTGGGGGGTGGGGGGTAGCTCCCTGGCCGGGAATCGAACCCAGGCCACGGCGTTGAGAGCGCCGACACCTTAGCCACTACACCACCAGGGAACCCCTAGAAAATGATTTTTTAAAGTGACATAGTAGATATGAAATAGAACCACCCTGAACTTCTAGAACATTAGTACAATAAAGGATTGGTGAAATCGATCTTAACGCAACGGAATATGACACAGTTATTAAAAAGAATGAGGTGATGTCCAGTGACGACGGCGGAGTACGAGACACCGTGCTCCCCTCCTCTCACCACCACGTCAGTTACAACTAACCCAACGGCCGTCACTGAGAGTCGCCTGAAGCCTAGCTGAGCCCAAGGCCCACAGCTAAGGACATCCAGAAGTCCCCTGAACACCAGGCTCATCTATACAACCTCCTGCTTGACTTGTCCACTTGTGGAGTGAGCCTCTCAAACCCACCTCTCCTCCTCAGACTCCTCTTCCCCCACCTGCCCAGCCCGGGAGGTGGGATCCTTGCCTCCCAGTTACAGAGCTTCCTCCTGACCTCTTCTCCTTCCCAGGCCACAGCAGCCCCGCGACCTTGGCCTAGGCCGCCCTCCCTCCAGTCGGGATTTGGGCTGGGCTCCGCCTTGCACTCACACACCCTGTTTTCCATACAGCAGCCGGAGCTTTGGACCTAAACTACTTCCCACGCGCAGGTCACCAGTCCCGCCGCAGCCCTCCATCAGGTCCCCTGCCTCTGGGGAGGAAGACATCAGGGATGCGAACATCTGCTTTGCAGAAAGCCTCTTGTAAGCACAACTGGGGCCCAAAACCTGTCTTCTGGCGCTGGGCCTTCCTTTGCCACATCCGTGTGTCCGTTCAGGGTGCAGCAGGTGTTAAAAACTGTGTTTTGGCCCTTGTCGCGGGATTCAGAATCCAGGGGAATTGATTGTCGAATGGGGGAGGAGGAGGCGATGACATTTTGCCTCTTTCACACCCTCACGGGTGTTACTGCTCCTGAGGGCAAAGGCAAAGCCAGCACGGGTGACAGATACTGAATACAAAAACTGGCGCCCCTCGCCACCCGCCCTTAAGTGCACGGAATTATTGCTGGGTGAGTCTCAGGGCTGTTCTCAACGCAAACCACTGTCTGAGACCGGCTCCTTTAAAGAAAATGGGGTGGCATGAGTTAGTGACACTGATTCTTCTAAATGGAGGGGCAGGGTTTTGAGGAAGAGTGGCATAATTTTTCAAGACAGGCTGGCCAAAACACATTTAAAAAAAAATCACACGTGGGTTTTGTTTTTTTCAAATTAAAATGTGCTGTATTCAATAAGGTATTGAAAACCTACCTTATTGAGTTATGTCATAAAATATGACTTGAAAATAATGTTCCAATTACCACTATTAATCTAATAAAGTGTTTCATATTTTCTCTTCCTTTAAACAAAAATAGCATTATATGCCCGTGAAGAATAATTAGTTCTTCTGCCCT
The DNA here is from genome assembly GCA_004026885.1 of Lyroderma lyra. NCBI lineage: Eukaryota > Metazoa > Chordata > Mammalia > Chiroptera > Megadermatidae > Lyroderma > Lyroderma lyra. The sequence continues at coordinate 63,297 of PVJL010001762.1, forward strand.
TCTCTTTCATTAAAACTCTTGGAAAAGTTTGATCTTGATGTCCACAGAACTAATGGCATTATTCCTGATTTTCCAATACAGGATTCTTTTTAATGATTCCCTCAAGCCAAATATTAGAGATTGAAACACACATACGCACACGTTTACTGAAGGAATATGATGCCTTTTTATCATATTGTTCAAATCATAAATAACATCATCTTAGAAACACATGACATTGCATTGATACAAATTAAATAAAGAGTGTAAGGACAAATGATCCAAAACATGGAAGTAAGGTGCAAGGATGGTTCTGTGTCACTGCAACGTCACATTGGAACATTGTGTAACAGGACCCACCAAGATGGCCCATTTCTCCAGGACACTGTGTTTGTGTTTGACTGACTTTCCGTTGATGGCATAGGTACTTTTTAACAGGCAGATTTTTTTTTTTTCTTGTATGTGGGTAGTTCCCTGGCCGGGAATCGAACCCAGGCCGCAGCACTCAAGCCTTAAGCCACTGCACCACCAGGGAGCTCCTGCGTTAGCCTTCTTTTGACTGACTACATACGAGGAGATCTCCGTTCCTCACATTCTCATTTAAACCAGGGACCATCCTCCTTCCCTCATGAATTAATTGACACGTGATCGCTTTGTATTTATCAAAATCATGGTAAAATATTTTTAAAACAAATGAATTATGTTAGTGTTATATTAGTTTTCATAATTGATTTCAAAAATGTTTTATTCCCCAAAATGCATATTAAAGTATTTGTTTGAATTGAAAAGTGATGTCAAACTTTTTTGACCAGAAATTAAGTTGGATTTGAGTCTGAGTAACTTAATAATGAGAATTGAATCTGGGTTATACAGCAAATCTTTGCCATAAATTAAATAGCCAAATCTGCTGTTTGAAGGTCTTGACAAAAAATTATGTACATGTGAATGTGCATTATTCATACATGTATATATATAAAATGTGTGATAAAGGCATTTTATAAATAATTATGTTGATAAAGTCATATTAAAATTAACCATGTTTTTAGTTTTCCAAACCTTCTAATTATGTTAGGGTAAACAAGGTTCCTGTAAGTGAAAGAAGTAACAGCTATAATTAATATATTTGATAAGTCTTTGCTATATTTGATAGTTCACTTTGATAAATCTTGGTAAAACTGTCTGGTATACTTGGCAGACGGACCAACAGAGTTACTTTGAGAATGAGTAAAACACACAAAACAATGGTTTTGCAAGTCAGGTGACTTTCAATTCTTTGCTTTCAGCAAATTAGAGGAGAACTGATCAGATTTGTCAACAGAGAGATCATTAAAAATAATCTGTGATGATGGATTACTCTATGATTTTGGCTATAATTCAGAAAGAATTCAAAGAATTGTTAAATTGTTGCCATTACCATCTCCTTGGACAAGGTTTCTCAGTGCTTACATCTCTAAAAATGAAAAATATTCCTTAATTCTGTCCACAGACCATGGATGTAAAAAAAATTGCAGCACACACAAAAATAGCCCATTTGTCTCATTAAGAGAAAGATTTCTACTAACATTTTATAGCAGCTTTTTTGAGAGATAATTCACAATCCCATAAAATCGACCCTTTTTAAACAAACAATACAGTGGTTTTTACTATATTTACAAAGTCATGCAACTATGACCATTATCCAATTTTTAGAACATTTTCATCACTCCCAGAAGAAACCTGTTACCCATTGGTAGTCATTTCCCACCCCGCCCCCCTCACTAATCTACTCTGGATTTGCTTATTCTGGACATTTCATTGTAATACGTGGCCTTGGGTATCCCGGCTTCTTTCACTTAGCACAATGTTTTCTAGGAAGGTTCATTCATGTTGTAGCATAGAGATGTCAGAATTTTTTTTTTTTTTTTTTTTTTTTAATGTGAGTATCTCCCTGGCTGGGAATCGAACCCAGGCCGCAGCGCTGACAGTGCCAACGCCTTAAGCCACTACACCACCAGGGAGCTCCCTGTGTACAAGTGTTTAGTGACCACGGGTTTTCCATTTTTCTGGGGATATATAGCTTAGAGCAGAGTTGCTGGAATGTATGTTCATTCTATGTTGAACTTTTTGAAGAGCTGCTAAACTGTTTTCCAAAGTGGTTGTAACATTTTACATCTCCACCAACAATGTGTGAGGGTTCCCATTTATCCATATTCTTGTCAACACTGCTACTGTCCGACGTTTTTATTATAGCAATTCTAGTGGATGTGAAGTGATATTTCATTATGGGTTTGATTTGAATTTCCCTAATGACTAATGAAGATGAACATCTTTTCATGTGCTTATTGGCTATTTCTATCTTCTTTGGAGAAATGTCTATTTAAATCTTTTGCCCATTTATAAGGTGGATTACAGTAGACTCTGTTGAGTGGTACCCATGCCAGATCAATGTAGTATTATTTCTTTGATCTCTTTTGCCAGTTGTTTGAGAGTGCCGGTTGCTTGAGTTCTGGTTAATGGAGAGTCTACTGTATTTGTTTTTTTATTGTTGAGTCCTAATAGTTCTTTATATATTCTGAAGACTAGACACCTATCAAATACAATTTCCAAACATGCTCTCTCATTCTGTGGGTTGTCTTTTCATTAAAAAAAAAAAAAAGCCAATCTCCCCTATCCCTTAGTATAATAATAGAATGCCGATGTTTTAGAACCCCAATTAAAATTTTTTTTATTGAGATATAATTGACATATAAATTTGTGTAAGTTGTCACTTTGTTGTGATGCCTTTGTTATCATGATGATACTGGGCTCATATGGGAAATGCTCCCTTTCCTGTGTTTTTGGTAAGTTTTTAAAATCGGTATTAATTTTTCTTGAAAGCTGGCTGGGCCTGAGCTAACTTTGTGGGTAGGACACTGCAGGTGTCGGTCTTTGGGTCCTTGCCCTTGGGTTGGTTAGAGCGCTCTCGGAAGCACCCCTCCAGGTCCTGCCGGGATGGGGCGGCCTGGTCGCCAGGCTTCTGGGAGCTGAGTGGCGGAAGCAGGTGGGAGTCCCACTGCTGTCCCCGTCGTGAACTGCCGCTTTGAGCCCTGTGTTCCGCGTGGTAACTGCCCTTAGCCGGGCTCGGTGCCCCTGGTTTGCTGCTGCTTCCCTAGCAAAACCCTCAGGTCTGCTCAGGCCGGAGCGGGAGGCCCGGGCGCCCGCCACTGCTTCAGCCCTCAACTTCCGTCACAGCCTTTCCTCCGCCCCAGGGGCGACGAGCCTGGAGCCCCCACTGTCGTGCGTGGGGGCGGGTTCTGCAGTGAAAACTGGGTCACTTCTTCACTCCCCTCCCTGCTAGCTTAGGACAGTTTTGCTTGGGTTTTTGGTCTTTTTAATAGGGGTTTGAGAGAAGAGTTTTTGCTTCATTCCATCACGTTAGTAACGACACGTGCTCCTGTTCTCCAGTTTCCAACGATGCTGCTCAGCGTTGTGGACTCGTCCTTTCTCCCCCCTGGTGGCCCTGAATGTCATTTCGTGGAGTTTTGGTTAGGAGTGAGGTCACCTACACAGTCGGTCATCTTAGCTGGAGGCCGCGTCTTCCATTCCGGTCTTTGGCTTACACCTGTCCTTTCGCCTGCACTTCCGGAAGTCTGTTTTCCAAGGGCCCAGGGTGTGGCCGGTGCAGACTGAAGCAGACGTGGTAGCTTTGGGCTTGCAGCTGCACCTTCCGGTTGCCTGTCCATGCTGCTTGGGAATGGAGCTCAGCGGCTGGCAACCGGGAGGGACTCCCCTGCGCCTGCTCCAAGCCAACCTCCCCAGTCCCTTAGGATGGTAATAGAACGTGAACGGTTTAGCACCCCAATGTAAAAAACATAAATCTCAAGGCTTCACTTAATAGCAGACCTTTAAAGAAACTTCTAGGACGAAACGTTTCTAATCTATTCCATGGCCGAGAGAACGGTTCAATGAATTTCCGAGTATCCATCACTCAGCTTCAGCAATGTCACGTGATTACAGCGCCTCCCACCATGGATTATTTTGAAACAAATCCAAACATCCTATCATTTCATCCATCAGTTCAGTATGTATTTCTGAAAGGTAGTCTTTGAACACACATATATGTGTTTATATATAAAATGCAATACCAAACATTATAGCTTTATCACCTATAAAAACGAGTTTCTTCTATCATTACGTCACATAGCCACTTGTACAAATTTCCCCAGTTGTACCATAATTTCTTTTTTCAAGAGCTGACTTGTTTCAATAGGTTCCAAAACCACGAGATCCCCATGCTGCATTAGTAGAACCCCAATTTTATTCAGGGGGGCAATGTGCCCGGCTGAAGAAGTGCATTTCCCCCCTTCCCTGTGCCTGTTGGGCCAAAAGCGAAGAAGTGTGGAGGAGGCGCCGAAAGGTGCTGTCAGCAGGGAGGTACCTTTCATTCTTCCCTCCTCCTTTTGTCCTGCTGCCTGGAACCTCAGACATGATTTCTGGAGCTCTAGCAGCTCTTCTTGAACCACGAGATGATTTGCAAGTGAAAGCCAAAGTAGAATGGCAGACAGAAAGAAAGTAGGAACCTAATTTTCCACTCCACTATTATTTCCGGTCTTTATTACCAAATCACTGAAGATTCATTAAAATTCAGTTTTAATGCAGAGGAAAGAAAACAATTTTAAAGTAGTGGCTTAAACATGATAGAAATTATTTTACTGGGGGTTCCCTGGCGGTGTAGTGGCTAAGGCTTCAGCACTCTCAATGCTGCGGCCTGGGTTCGATTCCCAGTCAGGGAACTACCCCGTACTTCCCCCCCAAAAGAACTTATTTTTCTCTCTTAAATAAAATAAGTATAGAGGTAAACAGTCCAGGGCTAATATAGTAGTTCCACAAAGTCATAGAGCAGGGGTTCCCAACCTTTTCCCACTTGTATACCCCTTTTAAACCCATTTCTATAAATTGTACCCCTTGTTTTCAAAAGAGCTATTTTTAAATACTGACACTTTTGTTCATTGCTTATCTTAATACAAAATAGTGGAAATGAGGTAATAAGTTAGGAAGGAAAAATTACTATACTGAGGAGTTCCCTGGTGGTGTAGTGGCTTAAGGCTTCAGCACTGGAGCTATCAATACTGTGGCCTGGGTTCGATTCCCAGCCAGGGAACTACCCACATACTAAAAAAAAAAAAATAAAATAAATTACTATACTAAAAGTACAAACCACAGATTTAACTTTATAATATTCGTAACAGTTAAATATTGATAATAATCATCACATATTTAACAAAATTTTATTATTAATATTTGTGTTATCTGAAAAGTCTGTAATTGTTATGCAGATTACTAGCCGACTGAAACATTGTTAGTGAGATCCTTAAGCTTGCTTTGATGCACTTATTTTCTTGAAATCAGGCTGAAAAGATGCAACATATGGTCTTAAATCCAGACTTGTATTAAGTTTGTTGTGGTCCTTACTTTTTATGAAGATGTAAAAAGAGAAAGCTCTCTCCCTTAGTTCCTTATTAGTAAATGCAAGAGGTATTTGAATGCCTTCTCACTGAGCTGTTCGTATTGCTCACTGTCATCTACCCAGAAGGTACTAAAATGCTTTCTTTTAAAATCAGAATTTAAAGAAGAACCAGTTGAAAGTTTGATTAACTGCTCTTTCATTGATTGATACTTTAGCTTCTTTGAAGAATTCTTCATGGACGAGATCTGCAATCCAGCTATTTTCTTTTCCACGTTGAGGGAAGTACTTACGAAAGGACATGTGAAGACCTTCCAAATGGCTTACGATGTTCTCTTTCACGTTTTGGGATAGGTGCAAGTCATTCTCAGATAAGAAGTTGTGCAGAGTTTCAAAAGCTTCAGGCAGTCCTCTTTCAACACAAACTTTCCAAAAGTCCAGTTTTGTAATCTTTGACGCCTGAGACCCACCCCTGATTCACCTTCCCCTGAGGTCCACTCCCACCTCCCTGCAGCTACTGACCACTCCTCTACCTGGGATGGCCTGCCCTGCTCTCCCTTTATCCGGTTTCTTCCCATCCAGCCAGGCCCGGATCGGAAGCCCCTTCCTTGTGGTTCGTGGGGTTTTCGTGACCTTAATTCCTCCTTGCCCAAAAGGTCTGTTGGGGGGATGGGATGGAGTGGGGTGAGCTGCCTCCCCTCCCCTGACTTGCAGAGGGTAGAGAGGCTGGCACAGTGGCAGTGAGCACGTGGGCTTTCGTGTCTCCGTGCTGAACTGCCGCTCTGGGGGCTCTCCCGCTAGAACGATGATGTTGAAGAGTTCTTGTCCCTGGTCGCCACCCCTACGACAGGGGCCTGGCTCCTGGTGCTTTTCCATCCTCTGTACACGACGCAGAGAGGAAGGGGTGGTTAGATTCGTGCTGGGGGCCGGGGGCAGCCTGCTGGGAGACCCCGATGTGGCCCGGTGGCTCCTGAGGCCCGGTCTCAAGTCCCTCTGCTCCTGTCATTTTCCAAGTCTTGTCTACAGCCTCCCAGGCGTTCTGGCGCCCTGCCTTGACCTTCCGACATACTGCAAAGCCCCTGCTTGCTTAAGCAGCCACTTCGGTCGGTCGCTGGCCACCAGGAGCCCCAGCGGAGAGATGGTCAGGCTGCGAGGCACCTGTCTCCTGAGAGGGAAGAGCAAGGTCAAAGCCCAGGGCAGCAAGGGGCGGGGGACGTCCTCTGCGGCCTTACGGGGGGCTCTGGGTGGGCTTCCGGGGCTCGGCGTTTGGTGCCTCCTGGGAACCCCGCGGGAGGCCGAAGGGTCCTCCCGGCTGCTCCCTCGGCTGGCTCGGCGGGCCCAGGGCGAAGAGCCGGCCTGGGGCGCGGGGGCCGGGGCCGCAGCGCGAGGCCCGGGCGCCCCCTGGTGCCGGGATCAGGGACGAGCCCGGCCGGCCCGCAGCGCCAAGGTGGCGCGGTGGGCGCGCCCCGCCGCCCAGCCGCCTCGGGGGGCCGGGGGAGGGGTCCCCCGACTTCCGTTTCTGCAGGGCACAACTGGGCCCCTCCGGGGTTCACGCCCTGGAAGTCACCCCCGCGGCCGCCGCCCCGCTTCGCCCGCAGCCCGCGGGGCCCCAGAACAAGCTGTGCGGAGTGTGAGCCCCTGCCCTCCGCTCCAGTCCCACCCGATGGAAGTCGCTCCGGATGGATTTGCTGCTAAAATTAGTGCTCCGCCTGGCGGCTTCCAGCGCTGCGCTGCCCAGCGGGTGGCCACGGAGCACCTGAAGGGTGGCCACTGAGGAACCGAATTTTTTCACCTTATTTAATCTTAATTTAAACTTAAAAATAATTGGTGTAAAATTTTCTCTAGCAAAATTGGTGGGACTGCGTGCTACTTCAAACGATGAACAGGTGGCGTCCAAACTGAGATGTGCTGTGTGAAGTTACACACTGGATTTCAAGAGCACAGGAATGAGAATGTAAAATATTCGCTTTAATTACACACTGAACTATTCTGGGTGTACTGAGTTAAAGAGACATTTTTTACCTTTTTAAACAAATGGCTGGCCACCACAACGTTTTTAGTTATGTAAAAGGCATTCTGTGTCTGTATCTCTGCTCGAGGGCGTGGGCTGGGCTAATTCTAAGTTTTATTTTCCAACTCCACTGTGGGCCACAGAGGTTGGGGACACTAGTATCAGTGGAAATGGGAATGTGTGTGGGGAAAGGCCCTGACCTCACAGACCAAGCACATGGGAGCCCTGGGCAGGAGGTCAGCCAGACTCCCTGGGTCAACTCGGAAGGCATCGGTGGGAGCCCCAGATGGCAGACTCACACAGACACGGGTGCTCACAGACCCCGTGGGTGTTAGACAGGCACTGGGCTTGGCACGTGAGTTCATGCAAAGAATACTCACTTGTGGCCTGAAGACCTGGGTTCGAGCACTGGCTATGCCAGTCTGTGTGCCCGTCTCCTGGCGGCTCACAAGCAGGTCATGTGAAACGTGGCCAGGTCCTGGTCTACCTCCCCCGGGGCTCTCAGGACCGCTGCGAGGATCACGGGGCGGGTGGCAGGCGCAGGGAAGAGCTCTCTTCCGCCACTGCTGATGGTGGTTCTCTCTGGAGGGCATTATGGAAGGCTGTCACTTGTTTCTGGAATGCCGATTTGTTGCCACACACAATTCTTTTGAAATCTGCAGAAGTGCATCTTTTCAGAGCTTTGTTCCCCTCTTTTAAATGTACATCAGTGGACTGTAGCAGGCCCCTGACCCACTGGTTAAAGAACTGGAGAGAACGGCATCTGGGCTGAAGCTTCTCCAAGGAAGCTGCTTGCTCTGCACTGACTGTCAGGGGCCACAGGGAAACTGAGATATGCCCAAAGGCCAAACCCCACAGCTGTGCAGCAGCCCTTCTCTGGGTGAAGTGGAAATGACCAGGCAGCCCATCTGTTCCTGCCACCCCGAACACTTGACGCCAGGTCCTAGGAGCCAAGTTTGAGTCCCAAAGATCGCTGAGGAATCCAGGTCCACAGAAGTGCCAGCCCTTTTTCAAAAACGAACATTCCTCATTACACTCACAGATGCGCCCCTCACACACAGAGCGAGAGGGGAAGTGTGCCCGTGTTTCACCTTCTAACATTAGACCCCATCAGGGTAACGCTTCAGTTCCCAGAAGTTCTGGGTACGTCAGGCACCCCACAGCAGGGTTGGCCCACGTGGACTGCCCTGGGCTCCTCTGGGGACCTGAGTCCCCAAAAAGCCTGTGCGTTTCTTCTCTCGTAAGCAAGGCTGCTTGTCTGTTGGGGGCTCCAGGGCCATTGCAGGGCCAAGGATTGTGAGCACAGACAAATCCTCTTTGCTCCGGTTCTAGGTGGGGAGCAGGGAACACCAGGGCTCAGTGTTACGGACACTCATTGCCAGGGAAGAGAGCAGCCTTCAGAGATGGCAAGGGAATTCAAGTGGGTGTTCTGGGGCACTGAGCCCACCACTTCCTTTTTCAGGGCAATATGCCTCAGGAAACCCGGTCCCCCTGCCCCTCGGGAAGCAGAGTGATGCTGGGTGAGATTACTGGTTGGTGAGGGGACCCAAGCCCCACGGAATGCACTGGGACTCCTCATGGAGCAGTTTGTAAAGCAGCTGCCCTGTGTGAGGTCAACGGAATGACCGTTCACACAACCCACAGGTCTTCGTTATCCTTTCAGCTGGAAAACGGGTGCTCGAAACTCTCAGAGCTCTTTGGGTCCCAAAACACTTCACCTCCAATCCTGAACCCTTGGCTTTCTTGGGTTGGTATGATCATCTCTTCTCAGGACACTGTATCCTGTGACATGTTTCAGAGCCCGGATGGAGTTCTGAGTCACAAAGTGTCAGTCTGAACCTACTAGTTGAAGGAACTTCATTTTACAGATGAACCTGAGGCCAGACTCCAGGCTGCACAGCCAGTTAACGGAAGTGATGGGATTAGAACTCCCAGCGTGCAGCGGGTGTGTGTGTGTGTGTGTGTGTCCCTTAGTCCTTTGGTCCACACCCTTGGCTCAGTGTGGCCCCCCCTGCAAAGGGCCTGCTAAATGTTTTGCTCCTGAACACTGGAGGCAGCCAGGTAGGTGGCCCGAGGGTTTACCTGCCGCAGGAGAGCGTGAGGTGTTCTTCACACCTGAGCACCGCTCCTCAGGGGCCTTACTCTCCTTCTCCCCGGTAGACAAAAGCTGGGCCGACTGGAGAATACTCCGGATTCAGCAAGGGAAAAGGGTAATGTGGGGGAAGTAAGGACACAGTGGAGGGGAGTTGGGGGAATAACACGGGACCAAAGGAAAACTACTCTTGTCTTAGGGACCTTCTGACAAGCTTCGCCAATAAACTAGGCCACATCGCCACCTGGTGGCCACTGAGGGAGTGTGCTTTAAGAGGAACTGAAATGCAGCACTAGCCCCACCATCAGCTGGGGATGCAATACCCACCGCTCTTCCCACATGGGTGGGAAGCAGGCACTCGGCCCTGGGGGCACCTGGTGACTGGCCCCCAGCAGGAAGCTGCATTGCTTGTGAACTCCAGGTCAAGGGGGTACCCTTGGCTCAGCATTAGTTGACAGAGCCCAGAAGGTTTGGGCTAACAGGAAGTAACATGGGAGCCACGCCTGCTGGTCCACTTGGGAGAAGTCTTCAGGCTACAGGACTTCAGAGATGGCTTCTGAAAGCTCTGGTGGAGCCTCGCAGCCAGCCCCATCTAGAGCCAGCTGTCACGTGCTGTTCCAGGGCCAGGACTCCACAGGCACAGCCTCTGGGTTGTTACTGCCTACACACAACCTTCCCCAACTAACCCAGTTGTCTGCCTTTACAAGGGCTTCCTAGTTTAAAAAATAAAATAAAATAAAATAAAATAATTCCAGTCTGCTGCTCAGAGGAGTCAGATGAACAGGAAGGCTAAGTAATCAGGGGGACTATTATCTTAGTTATCAAGGTCCAGCCACTTGCCAAGGTATATACACATTTTATTTAAAAAAGTTTACAGTTTTCATTATACACAACTATGAAGAGGTTATAGTCAGAGGAGGCATTTGTCCTGTTGACAGAGGTGCTCACTAGATCATCACAATGCAAGGAGAAAGGTGGGAGGGAGATAGGGCGAGGAAAAAAAGTGATAAAAAGCTTAGATTTCAATTAAGGGCTGGTAAGTCCCTCTTCTCTCTTCAAGTATCACACAATAGGTACCAAATACAATCAGTAAATCACAGCCATTTCTTCCCAAGCCCACAGCCAAGACGAGTCTTTGCAGCATTGAGTCCTGGGCCTTCCTCAGGCAAGTGGAGAGCCTGCACTCCTGAGGGCTGTTAACTCCTCCTTCCCCAAGGGCCTCCACCCCAGCCAGTCCCTAACAGAACGGCCAAGGTCTTCTGTGGCCAGAGAAAACAGGAACATGGATTCAGAAGTCCTAAGAAACGCAGGTCTTTGCGACCAATCAGAAATGATTTGATTTCAGTCAACAAGGCAGTTATGAAGTAATGAAATAAAACTCTTGTTAACTTTTGTTAGACTTTCACTTTTCTAACTGAGTCCCTAGAACACAGAAGGGTCACATGCCCTTTAAAATTGAATACTGGTTCCCAGAAACCTGGTGTCTAGAAACCTGACCCATGGAGGCTAGTGGAGGTACTATCTTTGTTGATTCTCAGCCATCCCAGTAAGAGGCCTAGTACAAAGCAAGTGTCAGGCCAAGACCAAGGCCAAGGAGGGCTTCAGGGAGCCTTGTGAGGGAAAACCTTCCTTTGAGGGGAGGCACTCTCCCGGAGCTTGGATCAGCCACTTGGCAATTAGCACAGCGTTTGAAGTGGAAGAAAAGGGTTAGGTACTGAAGAGATACATGACAACTTCTGATAATCATCGCGCTCGTATAAAATGCTGGTTGAAACTGCACAGTTACCGCAAGGAGGGCAATGAGACTGACGACTCAAAGAGCCCAAGTGCCAGTGTTTAGGCTGGCTACCACCAACTGTACCCCACAGGGCCCCAGTGCTAGGACCGCCAGAGCGCAGCGACTGAAATGCCGCAGTCCTGCAGCCATCTTGCTTGTTGGCACTTGGTGAGGGTTCGAGCTCAGTCATTTGAACAGGGGCAAAGAATGGCCTGTGCTGGTAAACTCCAAGGCAGGATTTCAAAAACTACGGGTACCAGGAACGAATGGAAGGGAACTGCCAGAAGCAACTCTGACTTACTACCACCACGTTCAAAAGCAGTAACATTTCGCCGTCCTGAGGGGCTCCGGATGCTTTTCAGAGTGTTGTGATGGGACCATTTGGAAAAGCTTCTGGTACTGTAACACCCCCGCCCCAGCCTTGCTCTGCCATCAATGACTGGGGGCCCAGAGTCCTCAGCTTCACAGCTAGGCCTTCTTCTACTCCCCCTGCACCTGTAAGTATGATCTTCTACTCCTACCTCTCCCAGTAAGGAAAGGGACCAAAAGTTATTAATAGCATAAGAAGGGATTCGGTTCAACTTATCAAAGTCAATTTCACAGTGGAGAGGAAAAGACCCACACAGAACCAAAAACATGCATGGGACCAAGGTTAGTGCCAGATGGGACAGACTTGCACAGAATGAGAGTGCAGTGTGATTTGGGTAGCAATTCCACAAGTTTTCAGTGCTAATAGAGAAGCCTAATTAACATCTTCATCACACAGACGTGGATGGACATGGACACACACACACACACACATACACACACACGCACACACACGCACCCAGCCATACTCAGATCTGCTTCTTAACCCCTGCAACCTTCCCCTTCAACTCTTTATTTGGGAATTCTGCACCACCAGACTTCTAGTGCTGGAGCTCTCGATTGCAGGCCACCTGATGTCTTTTCGTTAGAGAAACATGGATTTAGTTGGGGAGCAGAGCTATGGCACTGCTCACATACTTTCCCTAAACTTGGTTCTACTAGTTTTTTGGACAAGATTTAAAACAATTATTATCTGGACATTATTTTTTTTTGAAAGGTATTTAGAACACTATCGCTTATACAATATTGAAAAAATACATTTTTTTATTGTTTGAACTCAAATCACCACCCAGCACTTTTTAAGCCTACCCTAAGTCGCACCTACCACAACAGTTATAGCACAAGCAAACTGCTAATTCAGCAGATAAGCAAGTTAACAGTGCCAGCAGACCCTCCCTCCCCCAAAGTCAGAGAAGACAACGTGCTATATAAGAGTTAAAGTACACCATTACATGTTAAATAGTTAATACTACCCTTCCGACAAGCCACAAATGCTAGATAGACAACTCAGGACGGTTAACTAACCACAGCCCTACATAACTGCACTTCAAATTTTTTTCAAGAAAACCTTTTGCTTCATGCCCGTAATTAACATAAGTAAATTCTTTTCTTTTTTATTTAGGAAAATAATCATGCTAAAAGCAAGTTGTACTTTATACAGATTTTCAAAGAAAAGATTGATTGTGCTTTTTGAATTAAAGAAATAAAAAGAAAAGATAGGATATCTTCCAACCTCAATGACTCAAATTTTGTGGAATATAGCACTTTTAAACTAAAACCACACATTGGAAAGAAAAATTAAATTATCCCAGCGGGACTTTAAAAAATTGTCTTTAGGTTTTAGGATTGGCAATTCAGCTCTTGTCCAAGTGGTTGCGATACAAAAAGAATAGAGGTGCTGTCTATAGAGTTGTCCAAATTCAGGAGACAACACCACACCCAGATTGGAAAGAAACTCTGCCAGCAACCTGGACATATGGTGAGCTGAGTAAACATTTGATTAGCAGGCATTTCAAACTGTCTGACTTCCTCTTAACATATACAGGAGAGGAGGTTTTTTTTTTTCCTTTCAAAACCTGTCTTCCTACTACATCATTCTGAATCCTTTCCTCCTGTTCAGCCACTCTCTGAGAAAAGCTGTGTTTGTTTTCCCCACGTAGAGTCACTTTGGGTATAAGAACCTTTTTTGTCCCAATTATTACTCATGTGAAATTCAGAATGTGTGTTGGGTCTAAAACACCCATTTCCCACTCCCACAAACAGATGATGACCAGGCTGCTGCCAAGAACGGCAGCAGCAGCAGAACAAAACCAAAGCATAAATGAAAGTACCCAGGAGTCACAGCCACCAGATGGGTCTTCTTCCCGAGGCTAATGGTCCACTGAGCGGCTGTCCAAGGAGAAGGCCATCTCTTGGTAGGTGAAGATTAAATTTGCAACCTGTCTAAGCACAATTCACACACGCACACCAAAAAAACAAAAATCAAAAAAATAAAACCAGAAAAAAAACCACACCCCCAAAACCAAAACCCCAAAACAATAACCCACAATCACCTTCAAATTTAAAGCTCTTAGTCCAGGGTAGCGGTCTCAAAGTGGCCAACAATAGGATGAGGATGTGCCTCTGCACGTGTTGGCTTAGAGGAAACATCTTCCCAGTCACTTTGCTCTTCCTGTCCTGTCCCCTCACACAAAAGGTCTGGGTTCCAACCTCTACCCCATGAAAGAGAATCAGGTTCAGAAAACACTTCCCAAAGGTTCTCCAAAGCAAAACACTCGTGGCTGTAGGGCTGGGCAGCGAGAAGGGCAGGAATCTACATATAAAAATGTACTTAAAATCCGAGTCAAAAAATGCTTTTAAGTTTCAGTACTCCAATTAGCTCCCTGTTTTACACTGTGACTCCACAGAAATGGGGCCACCTAGGACCCCCAGGCAGGAGCAGCTCTGATTCTGACGTGGCTGGCTCTAAATGCTCCCACAGCAAGCCTTTTCCTCCTGGTTTTTCCTTTCCATTTGGAAAAAGCACTATTCTATTTCACATCCAAGAGCTGGTTGGTTTGCTTGTTTCTTTGGAACGAACCATCAATAAAAGAAGCAACTTTTTCCTGTTATATTTTTACTCGTGTCTATCTATTAGAGCGGCTATTTCTTTTGACAGTTCAGTAGCACGTCGGTTGACCTGGCCAAATGGACTTATGAATGCATGCATTCGGACCGCATATTGCTACCAAAATGGAATGTGGGGATATGCTATGCACCTCAGGTTGAGAAATGACCAAGAAATCAAGATCTAAAGGGTGATATATAATATATATATATCAATGCTATTATTCATAAAAACCTTGTTTAGTAATAAAAAAAATTGCTTTGTTTAAATATGAATATTATAGTCTGCTTCTCATGGTTAGGAAATAATAGTCTTTCTGAAAAGCAGGTGCTTTTTCTACTACAACTCCATATCCTGGGCCTCATCTTCCGAAAAGTCGGACATAGAACTTTCTGACGAGCTGTCACCGGTGCCCTCTTCCTGCTCTTTCAGTGCCTCTTCCGTTGCGTATTTCTGGATGTACTCTGTACAGGGGGATAAAGAAAACACAGGGTGGTGAGCAGGCAGGCATGTGCGTCAGCGACCCCAGAGCTGCCAAGTCCCAGCGAGGTTCAAGCTTTCCTTCCATGCTGGGGGTCACAAAGATGACAGTCATGGTCCTAAAACTGAGGGGGAAATCCCACTGGAAGACTCTGGAGCTTATGCACCTTGCCTCCTTAGTAAGAGATTTGCAGGGGAATAAACACACTGCATCACTGTCACAGAACTCCCTGGCCATCACCTCCCATGGGGAGGACCACCACCACCATTCCGGGCCTCGGCTACCAGGCACAGGAAGGACCGCAGACATCTGGGACCATGGTGAATGGCTCCAGCCCTCCAGCCAGGGTGCCCTCTGACCCCTTCCTTGCTTTCTCCGCAATATGGCTGCCCTCCTCTAAACGTGATCGATTGGGGGTGGTGTGAACCCTGCAGTTTCTTTTTGCTTTCTAAGTTAATACAACTATTCACCTTCCAGATAGCACCAGACTAGTTATGATTCCATAATAATTTATAAGGAAATAACCCACCATTTTTAGATTTGCAGTTATATAATTACAGTCAGCCCAAATCTATTATCATAGGAATAGATTTTAGTCTAAATAGAGCCTGCCTGTCAGGTTTTTGAAGCAGCTGGAAAAACAGTCTCTCGATCTGTTCAGGAATGAACTGCTATCTGGAGACACGACTAGTCCGAGTGACTTTACTGGGCATTATTTACCTAAAGGTTTATGCTGCTATAGCCTAGGCTGAATCTGCTGGATGAAACAAACAAACAAACAAACAAACAAACAAAGCAAAACTAAGAACTGTTGAATAAACAACTAAACTTGTTCCTAAAATCTCTAATACTGGCATACTGTTCTCAAGTAAATAGCCTATACACAATATGAAGCGACAGGACATTTAGAATCCTGCTCATGATGCCAGCAGGAGGAAAATGCATCCTCATGTCCTTCAGCTTTGTTTTGCTTCCCATGGACTTATAAGGACCAAGTGCAAGAGGAAGATAAGGTAAATAGCCAAACAGCCTGCCAAATTTGACTAACCTAGAGCAGGGACCCAGCTAAGAATACTTTTTTACATTTTTAAAGGGTTGTTAGAAAGAGAGAGAGAGAGAGAGAGGGAGGGAGGGAGGGAGGAAGGAAGGGAGGAAGGGAGGAAGGGAGGAAGGAAGGAAGAAAAAGAGCAGATGACAGAGAGCGTATGTGGCCAAATCTGGCACTTTACAAGTAAAGTGTGCAGACTTCTGACTTAAGAGTACTACAAACTTATAATAAAATTTTACACTGAGATAATGAGATGAAACAGAGTCCGTAATTAGGTAGGAACTGGCCTTAGTGTTTACCTTTTGGAGTGATAAAAATGATTATTAAAGCCTTAGAAATTTTATTTTTTACTTTCTAATGGGTTGGCTACTTTGTTTCTTCCTTTGTAGAAATTAGTGGCTGCACCTTGACATTGTTCTTGGACACTGTAATTTGACACGATCAGCTTTCTTAACTAAGTATATTCAAGGAAACAAACACGTATTAAGTGCTTCCTAGGACAAGGCCTTTCAGGAGAGAGGAAAATAAGTACAGTCACTAGTGAGCCGCAGAAACAGATGAAGAGAAAAGGAAGTAGCTGCTAAGGGCCATCGGAGGGAAGCGTGAGGGCAGGGACGCCAGCCTGAGAGCCAGGAGAAGTCATGTCTGCACTGAGCCCCCCGAAGGAGCTCTGTCTGCTGCAGCACAGGCGACGCCACCCCAGGGGAGACTGCCAAGAGCACAGGGGGCGGGGGTGGGGGGGGGTGAGGTTTGCGGGGGTGGGGTGGGGTGGCTGAGATGAACAGAGAACTACATTTTTCTCTCTTTAAAAATATCTGAGGACGTGTCTACCGCGCGAACGTTAGAGAGTCCACGATTTCCGTTT
>PVJL010001762.1:80045-236145 GCA_004026885.1 Lyroderma lyra
AAGGAATATTGCGGGGATTTGATCCCTTTATGAATCTTGTGATAGATGAATGTGTGGAGATGGCAACCAGTGGGCAGCAGAATAATATTGGAATGGTGGTAATTCGAGGAAATAGCATCATCATGTTAGAAGCCTTGGAACGGGTATAAAGAATGGCTTTAACAACCTCAACGATTCTACAGTGTGAAGAAAAAAAAAAAAACATGACACTGGCCAAACAAGCTATCTCTTCTGCCCCAAGAATGGTATCCAGGCAGCCCAGTCAAGATTCAGCTGTCAGAATGGTTTTCCTTTACCTGTTATTCCTTTGTTTCCTGTTTTGATTTACAAAAAAATAATGCCTTTTTTGTATGAATTTGTGTTTGTACTATGTAGAAAATTATGGATTTTACTTTAATGATTTAAAAAACTAAAAGCAAGAAGAGCCCTTGTCATTTTTGTGGCCTGATCAAAGTTTGTGTAGTGCATTAAGAAAGAAAGAAAAATTGTTACTAGCTTAGAGCAAGGGAGTATCTGTTTAAAAGCAATCTTTTTCTGTTTTTTCCTTTTGTCTCAATGGAGAATCTAATCTGTTTTAATTCCACAGACATACAGACAAAAAGTCCTTTTTGTATCTGCAAAGTGTAGTACCTTCATTTACTATTAAACTGTTTAAGGAAAAAAAAAAATATCTGAAGCATAGAAGTCAAAATGTACAGATTTAGCTATAGTTGGATGGTGGGTACATGGTCAAGTTATTCTGCGCGGGGTTGAAACTTTCCCTAAGGAAGAGATTATAATAGGTGGGTATCTGCAGCTCATCCAATTTGATTGTCACATACCGACATATTTCAAGGGGGTAAAGGCAAAGATGTAGCAGGGAGAGCGGAATGTCAGGCGAAGATTCCACTCACTGATGGTTTTGGAAAAGGGAAACATGTATCTTCAGATAGCTCCAATGATACCCCAACCACAGACAGTCCGATATGCACACAGTAAATGTTCACAGTAAAAAAGGATGCACACATTGACGTGTGGTGTTAGGTGTGGAAATGTCTAGTGGGCAGCTTGGGAGAGATGCACGTTTTGGGAAATCATCTGCCTGAAGACGATTACCTAAAGCTGTGAGGGATTTAAGGCTTCCCCAGGGGAGGGGGGTGAAGGCCCGAATCTTAAAGAGAATGACCATGTTTAGGAACAGAATGAACAACGTTTTTGGAAAAGTGAGAGGTAAAATACTAGAGCTGCAAAGAGGTTCAGGAAAACAGGTCTTGAGATTAGGGTTCAAAGATTAGGAAGAAGAAATGAGATCACAAATTCAGTACAGGAGGGGAAAAAAAACAGACCTCAGGAGTTTCGGGCAAGGAAGGAAGAAGATTGAAAATGAAAGGAAATGAATAGCAACAGGAGCAGATAAAGGCTTTGAAACGGGGATACCTCTGATAGTCTGGGGGTAGAAGAGCCGGAAGGAAGGGAGTAAGTGGAAGAATGAGACCACAGGTGGTGGGGAGTGTGAGTCTGAGAAATAAGGCAGGACATCGCCTATCTCCTGCGGGAGGGAGCAAAAAAAAGATGGGGATGGACACACACACGCACACACACTCACACACAGGAGGGAGTTAGGATGAGCTCAGGTCTGACAGCCATGACTTTCTTAGATGACTAAGAAAGACAAGATGATAGCTAACATTAACATTTCAGAAAGCTAGAGCTCCCTAAGCTTAAACCTGGCCATTCTAAAATAAAAATGTAGGCTGGGTTCCTTTTATAATAGATACTATATAGTAGATATGTACTAAAATAGAAGTAGCGTTAAATTGCTGAGCAATAATAAATATAAGAACTATAGAAACATTCTCTGCACCAAGATATTAGTGGGTTGCAGACACTGTTAGGTGATTCCTTTGTCAAATTTTTAATATGGTCTCATAACTAAGTTTCATCTGGTTGAAACTGACTGGCTTTTTCTTGAAATATATGTTTGTTTAGCTATGTAGATATTCTGCTGCATAAATTAGATATTAATTTGCAAGGACCTGAGAACTAAGTAAATTAATTAGAGTAGACTTATTTCTGCTTTACCTCCACAAAAGTACCAAACAATGTTCTCTAGAGAGACCAGGGAAGAATGAGAAAACAAGGAGAAGGAAAACCATGTCTAACCAGTAGCCCCGAATGCTCCTGTTTCTCACACCTGCAGAATTAAGAGTGAAGACTTATACATTCACGCTGTTATAAATTATTTTTAATTATTTTTACTGTTGTCTCTTGTAAATGTACCTCAGAGTGGCCACATACTTTGCAGAAGTTGATGTTGTGAACTGCTATGTAGATGGGCAAGTCGTGCTAAAAACTGGGTAGGTGCCAACGCATGCCATTTGTTAAGAACAGGCCTATTTTCGTGGACTCTGAATTCTTTACCTTTTTGGTGGGACCCTGTGTGTCTAGACTTTTCACTACGAAAGTTCTCAAGCATACACAGACATCAAAAGGACAGCGTGAGAACACCGGGAAAGCTGTGTGAAGCTTTAAGTGTTCTTTTGCAACCATATTTTCCTTTTTTTGAAATTCATGCCCCATTAGCAAGTAACCTAGCTCAGAATGAGAAAACAGGATTCTCAATCCTAAAGAATGAGGATACTAGTATTACCATCATTTACACATTTATAACTTTAATAGTACATTTCAAGTTTTAATAGAAAAACCTCCACAGCACCAGAGCACTGGGGCCAGGTACCTACAGTAGAGGAGAAATGAGCCAAACGTAACCTTCGCAAAGTAAAAGCAAATCAGTGTGGGACGAAGGTCAGAAGCCAGCTGGGTTTTTGTTTTTTAATTCAATAAATCAAATGATAAAATTAAAGTCTAATGATGAATTTAGCAATTATTTCCCAACTCCCAAAGTTAATTGTTTTCTTGAAGGGCCAGGATGAGACTGTCTATAAACAAATGTGAGATTATACCTTTCAATTAATACTTCATCCTCAAGTCCAACTTTCTGTTTTTACAAGACAAGAGGAAGCAAATGGAGGCAAAGGTTCTTCTGGACAGGAGGGACTTCTGGCAGGGTTGTACCTGCTACCCCTCAATAGGTAAGCCTCCCACTCTACTCTCTCGGCTTTCCTCGTGCTCGTTCCCTCTCTCCCTTTTTCCTCGCCGGGCCCTCCAGCCTCCCAAAGGTTGTCTCTTGACTCCCGGAACTACAGAGGTTAGTGAGCTCTGCTCCAGCCCACATCTGTCTTTTTTTAGGCCTAAAAAAAATTATCAGTAACTAAGAAGAGCTTTTGAGGATCAAAGCCCGATAGACTTAAGTTTTTCTGTCTCCAGTTTGGACTATCTGCCTTCTTACCTTTAATTTTCTGCTTGTACTCTTCTGGTCGGTGGAGGTACATGGCTGCAGCATCACCATTGAGAGGATCTATGGGGTTGGGATAGGCCAACAACTGGGGCAGGAAGGACTCAAATATATTGGTAAGATCTGTAAAAACAAACAGAAATACATCACGCACAGAACACGCAAGTTCACCTAAAATTCACTTGAATTGAGTAATCAAAACTACTTGCCTTCTTAGATATTTAACCACATGCAAGTTTTTCCATAAAAGTATACTCCATTACATATGATCTACATTTCATATTCCTTCAATACCAATTTAAATTTTTAAATTTAATTTTAATTTGAAGAACCAGGTAAAGGTGTATCTTGATATTCACTTTGAAAGGCAGTTGTCCCAATTCTAATTCACTCCATTTTCTAAACTGAGAATTTAGAAATACTATGTTGTTTATTAATTAAAACTTGTACCACGATACTCTACAGCATTCTACATTCCCATAAAATGAGTAATTTCTTAACATCACCCTTTTCTATGGCTTTGAAAAATCCTCACTCCGAAAAGTATTCAAGCATCAGATCTTAAAAGAACTGAACACAGCTTTATAGGCCTTGACATGGAACTCAATTCTCATAATTTCTAATGGAAGTAAATATAATCAGTTTTCCAATTATTCTAGATAATAAGGGTAGGAGCCTATATGAACCACTTAAAATTATAAATAATACGACAGATAAGTACTAATTTACTGTATCCCTTTAATAAGCATAACTCCCTTCTTGCCGGATGACATCTACATACACACTGAGCAAACACCCTGCAGTCACAGAGTGTTTTATCAAGGAGGCCCTGGAAACCTGTACAATAAATCACATGCCCCCAAAGCGTCAGATGTGCTGTAGCTTCTGCTCTATTGGCTCCTCCGTTAGCAGAAAGGGCACTGTGGAACCACAGTGTTTCCATTTCTCTGCACTAGTTACTCTATCATGTTAATGTATAGAAGCATAAAAACTACTCTCTAATTCATTCTGCTCTTTTAATGGATTTCTTTCTTTCTTTCTTCTTCTTCTTTTTTTTTTTTTTAAGAATAAGCAGCATTGTTTTGTCAAGCCACATCACTTCATATTTGTGGTTCGCACAGCCAGGGTGATTTGACTCCCCGGAGGACGCCTGGCAATGTCTTGAGAAATTTTTGGTTGTCACGCTGGGTGGGGGTGGTGAGTAGAGGAATCTAGTGGGTAGAGGCCAGGGATGCTGCTCAACATCCTACAATGCACAGGACAGCCCTACAAAACGAATAATTACATGAACAAAAGTGTGACTAGTGCTGAGGCTGAGAAACCCTGATCTAGATAAAAGGGGTTGGCAAACTTCTTGTATAGGAAGAGTGAATTCTTCAGGCTCGTGGGCTATTCAGTCTCTGTCATAACTCCTGAACACTCAGCTCTGCTGGTATAGCACAGAACAGCCATAAATAGGTAAGCAAGTGGGTATGGCTGTATTCCAATAAAACTTTATACACAACAGGCAGCCAAAGTTGGCCAGCATCTGCTCTAGAAACCCCTAGAAACAGGAAGTGGCTCTTCCTTGTCACTGTGAGGTTAAGGAACCGAGCAGTCAGTGCATAAGCTAGAGTCGCCCTGTTCAACAGAACTTTCCTCAACAATGGAAATGTGCTGTATCCAAACTGCCCATCCAACACATGAAATATGGCTGGTGTGACTGTGCAGAACTGAATCTTTCATTTTATTTATTTCTCATTAATTTAAATAACTATACAAGGCTAGTAGACCTCGTATTGGACAGCTCAGGTGTAGGAAGTGATGTAATGGAGAGCTCCATGACAGCCAGCACAAGTCCTGTTCTCATGCAGAATTATTGAGACACAGCAGGTTTACCTTTAAGCTCCAAGTTATGGACTTGGGCTAGTTCACCTTCACAAAGCTAACTTTCCAACAAACCACGTTATAGTACAATTCTCATGTACTAGGAAACAAATGCAAAGATTCCTAATCAAAAAAGCAAATAAAAAATAACCCCCCGCAAACCTCCCAAAATGACCTTCCAAGATAACCCCCAACCATCTGTAATAATTTGCTGTTGTACTTAGAATTTTTTAAAAAAAGAAACACTGTATTTGTACTATATGGTGCAAAACCATTGGAAACTATTTGTAGAGGCTGAGGGACAGAGAAAAATGCTTATGCTCTAATACAGGGTGGAGAACGTCCATAAAATAGTATGTCCTCCAGAATTAAAACTATGTACAGTATATATACATAGAATATTTTAAGTTGTGTCAAGGCAGTAGGCTTGTAATTCCTACTTTTCACACTTCAAATGACTTCACTTGTTTTTACCTTTAAAAATAGCATTTTCCTATGAATGTCCTTTCTACTTTTGACATATTTGACATATTTAATAAAACATAGAATGTCTGACAAATTTCTTCTTTTTCTCTTTATCCTTGGGTAGGCAGGTTATGAGTATTAAGGCAGGGGTAGAAAATGGCAAAAGGCAAGCAAAGTAAGAAGAAAAAACCAGGGGTATGGAAGTTTACAAACAGAACATGATCCCAGAGCAGAGTTAGTAAGAGTTACAGTAACACCAATACTAGTAACAGTAATGGCAATGGCAACAGTTTATGCTTACACAGAACTTACTACAAGCCAGCACTCAACAAAACTTTACGCGTACACTTAAATTTCACTAGAGCCAATGAGTTAGGTACCATTACTATCTCTGTTTTGCATATAGAGAAACTGAGGCAGACAGAGGTTAAGTAACTTGCTTAAGGGGCTGGGTTTCAAACCTGGGCCTATCCGCTACGCGGCTTCTGTTACTGGATAGCATGAATACTATCTTAACTTTCATGATGGCACAAGCTCCCCACATCTCTGCACCCAAACTGTATACCCTCAGAGATGGCCACCCACTCCTCGATGTCTGCCTTTCGCACAAGTTCAAGGCCAGCAGGACGGGCTCTAAGTTTTAGGCATTTCTGTGGCTAAGCTGTCTGATATTTCACAGAAGCAGTGTGCTTGTTTTCAAGTGGCCCAACCAAAGGAAGTAGCCCATGGTCGTTCAGAGAGATCCGTGCATGGTGACCTGGGTGCTTCTCCTGCCACGTCCTCACTACGGTTTTGCTCAGAAAGATGAGCAGCTGGGTGTTTCTGCCATCCAGTGACAAAGCCGTTAAGAATATATTGTCTTTATTTGCTTTAAGTAATGTACAGAAGTGCTTCAGGACTCAAGAAATACTGCAGACCATGTTTCACAACTAGGTGTTCCATATGTCCCAGAAAGAAATTTCATCCCCTTCCTCACTACTCTTAAGTTTTTTAAGCTACCAAGAAGTGGTCCTGCCCAGGAATTTGTTTCAAACCAACAAGCCAACCATAGATTACTGGGTCTACCTTCCTACGTTTACTCTCTTCCTGCTATTAACATACTTTTGATTCATTTTACAGAGTCACACCTGTAAAAAAGAAGAGCAGAGAAGGAAAAGTATGCAGCCCAGTTTCAGGTGCAGATGACAGCTTTTGAAGGCCAAAATGTTAAAGCAACAAATCATTCCTAAAAGCGGCTAATGAGTGGTTACAACACCAAGAGGGTCTGTCCCAGAGAAACATCTCTCGAACATGCAGACATGCTTACAATCTTCTTTCAAGATTTGTTGGAAGAAACCTATACAACAAAAATGAAATAATTTGGAAAAATTCATCATAAATGAACATTTCCCCCTAGAATTATTAATAAAAACATCTATCAGTTCAAAAATCTTTTTTTTGAAAACCATTAAACTTCCCTTTTTTAAAGGAAGAGAGCCAGACAGGGGTCACCTAGAGATTATGATCAGCTGGCTCCACTATTGGCTGCCTTAACCCTTAAAGGAAGCTCCACGATCCCTGAGGAATATGGTTTACAATAAGCAAACAGCTCTTATTTTTGCCTTGGACTAAATCAGCACTTAACATTAGGAATGATTCTTCAGCCCCATCTTACAACGTTAACAATATTACAATAGTCATACTTTTGTTTAGGCACATAAACTATGATTTGTATTCATATTTAATTTTTAAAAACATTCAAATACTTGTCTCTCATCAAAAGCAGTATCATTTATCCCTTTCAGTCAAGAACAATAGTTTCTGGGTGAATCTAGGCCCTGGCTTTTTGTCCACCAGAATCACTAGCAGAGTCTTCTCACAATATGCACACAGAGGCCTCATACCTTCCTCAGAGATTCTGATTTATGGTGTACGTGGGTGTGTGCGTGCATGTGCGTGTGCATGGAGATGCACAGTCAGGAAATACTACCTATCCTATGTACCCACTCTCCCCAGAGACCAAAGGGGAGGAGGGTTATCTGCCTGTGGGATCCTTGGCTCAAGAAAATGTTCTTGTCTTGGCAGCCAAGCTGCTGAAGAGGCTCTAGCTGAGTGGGCCACCCTAACCCTTTCATCCTTCTTTTCCGCATACCCTTTAAGTAACCATCACTTCCTGCAGGTGGAGGTATTCCAAACCATGGGCAAGAAAAAGTGGATCCATGTTAAGGGCATTATGGGCTGCTTCAGCGTAGAACAGGCAGTGACGGATTGCACCTAACACACTGTGGACATCGGGTAGGGCAAATCCTATGAGGCTGGACTGTCTCCAGCAAAGGGGAAGCTGGCTCCTTAGTGGTGAACAACAGATAAAAACCCTAGAAGACCACAAGTCTAATCTCAGGCCTTCCACTGACTTGCTCTTTGACCCCGGGCAGATCTCTTCCTCTCTGCATCTGAATTTCTTAATCTGCAAAAAGAGAAGTATGATACTGCAGTTGCTCACAAGGATTACACATTACTAAAAATAACGATAAAAGACTTCAAACTGCATCAAAGGACTAGACTAAAATATTAATACAAACATGCCATCTTCTTAGAGTAGAAATTTCATCTACCTGTATCCCTCAAGGAATACATGTTAATTAAAATGAGTCACACTAGGGGGAAAAAGCACCAGTTTGTAAACCCACCCCACTCCAGGTGACTCACAGAAAGACAGTGGATTGGTTCAAGGAGGAAGCATCTCTTTTCATTCCTGGCTGTTTCCGAGCCAGTGACCCTAAGTTATTTCTTCTCCCTCCATCTCCTCTGCAAATAAATTAAAATGGACACTTCCGTAAGGCATGCTGCTGTCTTCAGCTTAAAGTCCTGTGGATGCCCAAAGCCTCACAAGGCCTGCCCCACCAGGAACCACAGTTACCGAGCAGGCAGTCATCTCAGAGACCTTAAAGTGCAAAACCTTCACTTGTTTTTCAGATTTAATATCCAAAATGCTGTAACTCAGAAAACATGACCCCTATACAGTACAGTCGCAGCCAGGTGCCTTGAACCATCAATGCCACTCCTCCCTCCTCAAATGCCATCTGTCCGACCGCCTTCTCTAATTCTACTCGTCTCCCAGATGTCCACTGCCCTGGGTTCCTTTCTTTTTAAAGCCAAACAAACAAATTACAGAAAAGCTTGTTTGGAAAGACATCAGCCACTTGGAGAGCAGTGTGAACACTGTGGTATTTGTATTTTAAGAATTAGTCTCCCACACTCTTACTCTGGGAAGCTTATCATCTTAGAATTTATGAGTCTATGTTGGTAGCTACCAAGTCTTCCTCACTGATCCTTTACATTTCTGGTCTCATCAAACTTGATGTGTCTAACGTCATTTCCCTGAAAACGTATTCCTTTCTCCTCACAGCTAGGCCGACTCCCACACCCTGTTCCTTGGCTCCAACCCTCTGCAAGGACCTCGGTTTAGGTTTTCTTCCTTTTCCATGTGTCAGCCAGGTTCCCAGACTCGGTACTGGTCTTAATGAAATCCACCTACTTCCTTTTCTGCTTCCCCTGGCATGTGACTACACCTAGCCCAACCCACCGTTCCAGGCCTGGATCAGGGCAAACATTTCCTGGTTGGCTGTCCAGGCTATAAACTCTTGCTTTGTAATCAGGTTCCTTAAAACAATCACTTAGGTCATTGTCATCAAGAGCAATTTCCTCTTGTTTTCCTCACAACTCTTCATATTCCAAAAGCATGTTATCCCAATGAGGACCCCTGGCTTCCCAAATTGAGAATCGCCAAGTTAGCCACAACTCCCTAAGGGTATTTAATTGCTCTGTAATTCAGGAGGGAGTAGGACTAAAAGGAGAGGAAGAAAATATTCACAATTAGAGAGGCAAAAAGATAGGCCTACATCACAAGGAATCCATTCTAGTGGTCTCAAACTGATGATTCACTCTGTTGACTTACACAGATCTCTTTCCCTGGGCTTTTGGGAAACTAATGGCTAAATAAGTTGGGATTACCTGCGGTTATAACCTTGTTATACATCTTCTTGATTTACTACAATCAGCAGCTGTCCTTTCAAAATCTCATTGATTGACTTTTGCTCATTTAAAAAGGAATTGTAATTAATTCATCATGAACTGCTAAGCAAGTCATGAATTTATAATGTGTTCAAAATAAAACCCAATCATAAAATTCCATTTCATTTATTCAAGTTTTTTAGGGGCATGGGTGGGTAGAGATATCTACTACAGGTATAAAAAATACATACAAACGTAGTCAATTTTAAAAATAAGACTGAAATAGGACAAATAAGATTTCCAGATTTCTTCAGTTATTTAATAATTTGAGATTAACTAATAGATCTTTTTCTACTCTTTTATCAGCCCTTAAGAAGTTGCTATTTGATTGTTTTTTACTTTCTCCTGCTCACAACCTGTGAACACTAAGAAATGGTGAAATTCTATCCCCACAAAGGAGGAGTCAGAAACCTATATTCCTCATCAACTGGAGGGTCAGCATTGCATCTGATCAAGCAGTTTTTATGTATAAAAAAGACACGGTGAGCAGTGGGTCCTAAAAAAAGACAGACATGTCCTTGAGAAGAACTTCAATGAAGTCAGTCAGGAGGGATGCCCTCAGACAGGCAGGAGGACTTCAAAGAAAAAATGGCTTTGGGATTAAAAATAACATTCTCTGGAATAACTAATTTGAACCCAACTTCAATGAGGGAAAGCCTATTTCTATTCTGAGGGCATACGTGTGGTGAGCTGAAGCAGACCACCACAAAGACTTTCTGTGGTACCACAGCACACAGCCAGCTGGCCACAAGGCTTGCCACGCTATGCTTGGTTTACCAAATGCTAACAAGCTGCTAATGGAATAGTATATCCAGCCACCAATCTGCTAGACTATAATATAAATTCAAGAATGCATCCAGTTACTAAACCAAGAAGGTCTTCCGTGTGGATAAAACATACAAAAAGTCTGAACTCTTCAGATTTACATATGTTCTCATGTTAGTCCACGGGGATCTTTTAAAGACAGAATAAGGTCTCACGAAGAGGGTCATGCAAGCAAAAATCAAAGCATCGACTACCTCACATCTCTCAAAAAAAAAAAGAGATCAAGTACAGGAATTAATATAAAGTAGTAGTTAAGACATTTGAAGAATTTTTGCAATTTGCATGATACACTTAATCTCACCAGTGGTAGCATTACAATTTTTTTTTTAAGGATGCCCTTTTTACTTATTTTTTTTAATTTATTTTATTTTATTTTTTTATGTGTATAGTTCCCTGGCTGGGAAACGAACCCAGGCCGCAGCGTTGACAGCGCCGAAGCCTTAGCCACTAAACCACCAGGGAACTCCCACAATTTTTGAGTATTCCTAAAAGCAGGTATTTCTGTTCTGCGTGGGAAAGAGCAATGTCAAAGATGCAGTGCACTAAAGCCTGGAGGAATACTGGATACATTCTGCTAAGTCCCAGATCACCAACCAGAGGTGTGTTAGTTACATAACGTGGAACAGGTTAAAGCATTCCGCTAACTTAAAAAATCAGCTCCCATCCATTGCCTAATTGCAGCTTCCTCCCCTCAATGTATTTAAACTGTAGAGATGTGCAGAAAAAAATGAATGCTACTATTTAGATCAGAATGAAGAAAACAGGTTCTTGTTCATCAAAAACAATCTCAAAACACTTCCCACCTTCCTTAGGTGTTCTTTAGAGGTCATCCTAGCTCACACCTGGTATAACCCTGCTTACCTTAAAAAACTGCAAGCTAAAACGTGGTAATAGGATTTGTTATTAACCTGCCAGAAATGAGTGCAGTTAATGTATAATTAGCTAGTTGGGTATTCTTACAGTCACACTAAAACTCATTATTAAAGTTTTTAATTTCTAGACAATAATTTAGTTTGTCCTTAGTTTCAGGAAAAAAACAAGTTAATTTTATGCAATTATAAGATAAGTGGCCATGGACAAGGCAAGACTTTACCTATACAAAGTGATCATGTGCCAACGAAGAGAAAACAAATCTATATC
Organism: Lyroderma lyra; assembly: GCA_004026885.1. NCBI lineage: Eukaryota > Metazoa > Chordata > Mammalia > Chiroptera > Megadermatidae > Lyroderma > Lyroderma lyra. The sequence continues at coordinate 91,729 of PVJL010001762.1, forward strand.
ATCACACTGAGCCCTAAAACTACAGCCCCAAAGGAAGCAGAACATAGTTGTGGCTGTCTTTCATAGTCTGGCTCAGGTCTCACAATCAACACAGCCTGAATCACTCACTTTATGGTTCTAATACTGACCACCAGTGAATGTAAATGTGGTGTTTTTAAATGAATTTCCTCTAAGTTGTTTACCCCCAAACAACCCCATTTTTCTGTGTTTAGCTAATTAAACTCTTGGGCCTCATACCAACACCATGTCTGAGTATCTCCACACAGACAGGTAAAGCAGGTGGATCACAGAGCTACGTACTGTTGAAGACATCAAATCTAAAACTCAGCGAGTTTCTTCCTTACCTACTCCAGCTGACACTTCTCCCACAGTACTTGAAAGAAGCTGTTCTACCTGGCCTTTCTAGGAGACTCATAGTGATATCCAGCTGTTCCAAAGGTAAGATCATGTTTGTGATTCCAACATAGATGGATCAAAAATTCTGCATTCTCAAGCCTATTCAAATAGTAGTTGTTGGCCAATCAATCATCCATGCAGACAGATTATTTATCTCGTCTGTGTAACGACACTAAAATGTCTAGAAGCACAGTTAGCAAACACTAATTCAACATAAAGCATTATTTTAAGACAATTACCTTCAGCCAAAATTTAAGCCCAATGTTTGGAAAGGTTCATTTGATGAAGTAAGTATCTCCAACATGAGAAAGCTTGCATTCATTTAGCAGCTTACATTCATTAAGCCACAGCACAGTGCTATTAAATAAATTTAGGGTTTAAATTTTTTCTAAATGCCTAGGAAAAGAAACTTTGTTTCTCTTGTTTAATTCTAATCTCAAAGTCCCTGAAGCATTCCTTTTGTTGTAGTTAACTTCATTTGTCAGTTAGTGACTCCCTAGATGACCTAGGGGAAGTAATTTCCCAAATGTTGATTTTTCTCACCAGCAAAATAAGAGGAGTATCCAGTCCATTGGCTAGCAACCCCAAGGGTGAGAATAAAATTATAAACTGCCTGATTTTTAAAGAAAATCATCTTTTACCTTACATATGAACAATTTAATCCACAAGAATAAGTAATTTACCATGACAGTTGAGAAACGAGTAAAATGAAGTTGGAGAGAGAATCACAATTCACAGGGGGTCCAATATGCATGGCCCAGAAGGGTGGGAGGAAATGAAAGCTGTCTTGCAGTGAAGGTACCTGAGCTTCCAAGAGTTTGGGCTGAAAAGACAACTATGGATAAAATACATCTTGGAATAAAAAGGACAGCTGAAAACTAAAGGGGAGTTAAAAAGCTACCTATGGTTTAATGAACTTCCCTTCCGTCAGTCTTTAAAATGAGTTGTCTTAGAAACTGAAATCCAGATCCCCTTGGCTGCATTTTAAGTTTTCCAGAGCTTTTATCACGCTGTCTGGAAGAGCAAGAAGGGATGTAAAAAAAGATGCTATCATATAGGAAGCTGAAATGAAGCAATTTTGTAATGGATCTGCTACTTTCCTTTTCATGTTACAAGAGTAACAAACTTCATACTCAATAGGTAACTTCATACTGATGACAAGCATCTCTACAAAATTAGCCCAACTGCCCACTGTCATTAGCTCTCTTGCAAGGTTAAATAATATAAAATTAAAAATTACTGAGTGATCAAACTACAATTACACCAATTTTGAGCATCTGAATGGATAAACTGCAGGTACACTTGGCAAAGAAAAACAAGAGAAGAGAAGCAATGAGTCAAATGGGCTGCCAGAAATCAAATTGCTTTTGGTGGGTTGGGGGCTGGGATAGAGGACTAAATTTGCTACATCATGAACACTGTTTATTATCAGTTTATGATAAGTTAAAATCTGAAATTACACCTGGAATTGCTGTTATTATTACAAATACGGATACCTGCTGCACAGTACATGCCCTGGGGCAAAGTTAGTTGCAGGAAATTTCACAACTAATGCTCCACTCTTTACCATATTATATGGTAGAGGTGTTGAAACAAACTTTGGTTGCCAGGCTAATAAGCCTTTTGGGTTTCAGTTGAATATTTGTGTTAATACGTTAGTTTTTTCCTATTAGTTATTTCGTATCAAATTTTTTTTTTTTTTTGTCCACTGAACTAAGATTCTTTCAAGAATGACAGCAAGAAATCTGAGTGATTCAGAATTCAGTTATGAACTAACACTCAATGCTAGAGGCTTTAGCAGTTTGTAATAAAAATTCAGTTTAGATCTCAAGATCAGATACATTTAAAAGAATCAAGGTAATCTGAACTAATCCTTTCTACCAGTACATTTATACAAGTTGTTTTTACCTGCTCCTAAAACTTTCCAAGAAAGAAATCTTAAATTTAAGAAAAAATTTTAAAATTTTCTTGATGAAGTTTGGGTTTGAGTAAAATGTCAAAAGAATTCCCCCATGTACAGTATACTTTCGACTACATTCTAAAAGTATTTCTTCTGGTTTCTCTTACTTACCAGTAATGTTAGTGTGTCCATGCTCTTGTATTATAAAACTCTTAACAAATAACTCATACATGTGTAATACAGAAATCAAAGTTCACTTTGACCAATGAGGTTTAATTCATGTTACTTACTAAATGGTTTGCAAGGCAATATGAGAACACACTCTAACATTTTATTGACATGATGAAACCGTAAGTCATGTGGCCTTCTGCTGTACAGTCTGTTCTGAACCTCTTAAACCTGCTGGGGGGAATAATGTAAAATGGTACAACCATGTTGGAAAACAGTCTGTCAGTTCCTCAAATGGTTAAACAGACTTACCAGAATTCCACCCAGCAATTTTGTCCCTAGGTAAATACCCAAGAGAAATGAAAACATTTGTCTATATGGAAACTTGAACACAAATATTTATAAGCATTATTCATAATAGCCCAAAAGTGGAAACAACCCAAATGTCCATCACCTGACAAATGGATAAAAATGAGATCTCTGTATAATATAATGTTATTTGGCTATAGAAAGGAATGAAGTACTGATATATGCTACAGCACGGATGAAACTTGAAAACATTCTATTAAATGAAAAAAAGCCAGTCACAAAAGAGCACATATTTTATAATTCTACTTATAAAAAATATCCAGAATAGGCAAACGTAAAGGAACAAAAAGTAGACTGGTTGTTGCTGAGGGCCAGGGGAGGGGGACAGGGGTGTGGCAGCTAAAGGGATGGGTTTCTTCGAGAAGTGATGAAATGGGTCATGGTTGTACATCACTGTGAGTATACTAAAACCTATCAAATTACCCACTTTAAATGGGTCAATTTTATGTATGTAAATTGTAATTCAGTAAAGCTGTTATTTAAAAAGAATCTTCTGAGTGAGATGTGAGGTACTTGAGAATCAGCAAACCTCTTCCACAAAGCTTTTCTGGTCAACAGTGAAAGAATTAGCTAAACTAACGTCCAATTTACTTTATTGTAATTGGAACCAGCTTGTAGTATTTTGTCATGTACATTCTAAAATGTGAATGCAGTTAAAGAAAAGACATCATTACATCAGATATTCCAGGCAGTCTGCCATGAGACATTTTTGCCAAAAAAAAAAAAAAAAAAAAAAAAAATCTTAAAAAGGAATCCATTTAATCAACCTCAGAGTATATGTTCCTTCTCGCCACCTCATCTCCTTATAAGCTGTCATTTTCCCAGACCTCTCATGTTAAACCATACAGGGCATGATTAATTCAACAAATATTGGAACTCTTACTATACACCAGGCACTGTTTTAGACACTTGCATGTATGTGTGTATGTGTTTGTGTGTACACGCACATACATGATAAAATCCCTGCTCTTGTGGAGCTTACAATCTAACTGGACAAGCTAAACAATAAATAAACAAATACTGGTCATAAAGACATTTTTAAAACAGGGTGCTGTGCTATGGAGGGGTATTATTTTAGATGCAATGGCTAGGAAAGGAAGCTTCTATTAGAAGTAATGTTTGAGGTGAGACAGGAAGGTACCAGGCACACAAACATTAGGGAAGACAAGTCTAGGCAGAGGAAGTAATTCTTGAATAGAATCAGGAGGAGGACCAAAAAAAGAATTAACTGTGTGCTGCTGTTGACCAGCTTTCCTCCGTGACTCTCATGCACCATCTCAGTACAAGGTGACTCACAGACTGGGGCTGGCACTGACGTCTTAAGTACTTTAAACCACTAAAAGTTCTCCTAACTCTTCAACAAGAGGAAGCCATCACTGGTTAACTCCAGCCTAAAGTGGCCTTTCCCCTTCTTGTACCTCTCAGCAACTGTATGTTTGTACCACTCATTCCTTCCAACACACTGGTGTGAGGCACTGTGTTAGGAGTGCTGGGACTTAAAGACCAGACATGCACCTCCACTAGCTCTTAAAGCAGGAAATAATCTAGTAGCACAGTAAATATAGGCGTAACAACAAACACAAAGCAGAAAGTAAATGCAGGCCACAAAAAAAGGACTATAAAATGTAAGCCTGGCCAGAGATTATTTCCCGCTGGAGCCTCAGGGAAAATTTCATGGGGGTGGGGGCATGGGAGCAGGAGAGTCTATGATCCGTGAGGACTCGGACACGTGGGGGAATAAACAGATTAATCTGTTGTATCCCTAATTAACTTTAATATATTTTATATTTTTAGCCCCCAACCAGGTAACAAGCTCACGGAGAGAAGGCCTGATGCTCCTTATATCTCGGTGACAGCACAGTATTTTGCAGAGTAGGCAATTTGTTGTTGTTGATTCACTACAAGAGATGTCGATTTCAGCATTGAAGATAAAGCTAAATTATTCCTTCGTACATAGCGAGATTTAGGCCTTTGAAACAGATGATCCTCAAACCTCTTAAAACACCATGTCATTTCATAGGGACATTTCTCCTAGGAGCTTTTCTAAAATTAAAAGGCATTATAGATAAAGACGTACACAACGTACTTCTGAATACACACATATAGAAGAATGTTTATCGCTATATCTTAATTTCAGAATCTCACAAGATTTTAAATTTCTACTGCTAAACCAAAGTTTGAACTTATGAGAAAAAAATTTTTTTCATTGACCAAACTTTCCCATCCAGGCCTTCAAAATCCCGTCCCATTCCCAACAAAACATCTTAAATCAGAGAAGAAAAGCCAAACAACATTTTTTTAAGGCAGTGTCTCAACATCTCTAAAAAGTATTCCATGGCCAAACTCACCATAGAGAGCTGTCCAAGTTTGATTAATTACATCTAGACACACAGTTCCTGACCTGAAACAGATGGAAAGAATGGCATTTTTTTAAAAATGAGAGTTAGTTGCATGTTTCTGGCAACTAATTTTATTAATAAAAAAATACTTTTAATAGTTAAAAAAACAAGAATTCCAACTGGGAAAAGTATGATGAGGAACAGAATATATACAAAGCCTTATATATCTCCTTACAGATTGAAAGAGAAAAATAGTCACTACACAAAGGAGAAACCAGACACCACCGTAAGCAGGTGATGAGAATTAACACTGGTAACCAAGGTCAGGCAGACCTGTATGCCTCTGAACAGAACACCCTGAGGAGGACACAACCTTACTTTGTGATTTTTTGGTCTTAAGGGTATACTCTGAATCTAATGGTAAGGAAACATCAGATAAACCCAAATTGAGGGACAGTCTTATTATAAAATAACTGGTCTATATTCTTTAATAATGTCAATTTTATAAAAAGCTGAAGAACTGGTCCAGATTAAAGTAGTTTAAGGAAACATGACAACTAAATGCAATATACGAACCTGGACTGAATCTTTTAGTGAATGAAACAAAAAGTGCTAAAAAGTACATTGCTGGACTATGACAGTAGATTACAAAGTACTGTATTAGCATTCAATTCCTGAATCTGTTAACTCCACTGCAGTTACATAAGAGAACATCCTTATTGTCAGGATGACTGATGCATGGAAGTATTAAAGGACAATGGGGCATGATGTATGTACACAACCTACTCAACATAGGGCTCGGAATACCCCAAATGTATGTGTATGTGTATAAATATCAAATTTGGTGCATGACAAAGGAAAAAATGCAGAATAATAATGTACTCTAAACAGCACTTGAAGTAACAAAATAGGAGGCACTGGTACGACATTTAAAAATATCACTAATATTAGAAGGAAAGAAAGGGAGAATTAAGATTCAATTAACTGAAATGAACTATAGGCACTCATGTTTAACTTTACTCTCACAAATTTAACTTTACTTTCGCAAGGGCTGAAAACAGTAAATCTGCACACGGAAACCAGACCTCTGATTTCTGTCTATTAAGAGAAAGGAGATGTGGATTACAAATGCTAGCTGGGTATCAAGGGAAATGCAGGACCTACTCATGACAATGGAAAATCTAAGCAGTCCAATAGCAAATCTGAACTAAGTGGTTTAGAATATCATATCCCTGGGATTCTACAGTCTAGGTGACCACTCATACAGTCCTCTGCTGATAAATTCCAAAAAGATATTTGAGATTTTTGTATAATGAAGAGAGAGATGAACTGTAATCAAGAGCAGTTGCTGCTAAGATTTAAACATTTTTAAAGTTACTTACGCTTCATCAATGTTGGGATGGAAAATTTTATTCATGAATCCTGTAAAAAGAGATGTTAATTAGCAGCAAAAAGTACCCAGAGAACAATTAGTTTTAAAGTATTTCTGCATCAGAAACAATTTCAGTATTGGAAATACTGAAATACTTATGATACCCATAAGTCATTACTATCAATCTTAGATCTTTGGTTATTGATAAGACTACATCCTGACAGTGTCAATTACTTAAAATACATGGAGGTCTATTTTTAAAATGAGCAAACTTTGAAAGCAATGTAGCTTATACAAAATAATCATTAAAAGAAATTCTTTCCTGAGCTATGAAGGTACTCGCCAAGAAAACTTTAATAGTGTTAAATGGTTTATAACTAGTGCCATGATAAAAGTTAAGAAAGCCACTCTGACTCCTCCCTTCCCCAAAGTTTTATCATTCAGTCTCTAAACCTGAAGGTTCTGCATTTGAACTTCTTCTTCTGAAGCTCAGTTACTGGTATCACTGCTATACGGTGTGCTGAATGAGAATGAAGCTGTTGAAATGCTAAAGGAGTGCCGCTTCCAAACCACAAAGGATTTCATAAGAACAGTGACCAAAATATTTTCTTTAACTTTAGTCTACTCATTTCAGGAAACTCAGTTTTGATTAAAATTGGGGCAACCAAGAAATGAAGCAAGGAACTAAAGAAAACAACAACTCTGTAGGATGTCTGTTATCTGTCAGAGATTCAAGTTTTTTAATTCATTCCTAGAAAAATAAGTATATACTTCAATAAATACAATGCTATTTAAATTTCAAGGAGAAATTTATTCTCTAACGTAAAACTGGTGATTTAATCAGTTTGTATATACAAATGACAATATTCTAAAGCAGAGATCCACTCTGCTTTGTTTAAAGCTGTCATTTTGTCATCCCTTATCATGTTTACTTTTAAGACTTCCCTATTCTGTTTTCATAAATTGAAGTTCCTTACTAAAGTGACCATCACTATACCCCAGTCCCACCCTCTCTCACCCCCACCTCACATTTCCTTCATTCAAAATATATTTGATCAATGCCTGTGTCCAGCACTGCACTTGTTTAGGGTACAAAATAAGTAAGACAAGTAAGTTATTCTCAAGTAGGTCACTGTCACAGTGGAGCAGAGACAGGAAGAAGTTAACTGCAATGTGCTCAAAGAGCTGACACAATCAGAGGGAGTACAGGGAAGAGGAAGGTGTCAGGAAAGGTGCAGAGAAGTGGCATCAGAGGAGGAGCCTCAAGGATGAGTTGCAACAGAGGACATCTCGAAAATAATCTAAGAAACTTCTCTGGAGTTAGAAAAGGGGGATAAGAAAACATAATCCCAGGTATGCCAGTCCTCGCTTGCACTAGTCACTCCAAGTGCTAATTATGATTAGGCGTCTGATTTTTGATTTTTTAATCCTTTGTGTTGAAACAGTTTCATGTTTTATCCACTACTAGTAAGAGAGTCCATGTTACACTGATGCAAACAGAAAAACCTTGTGTCCAACTGTAATTTCATATTAATTTTTCATTAAGGAAAGAAAAGATGTTTCAAAGTCTAGATTTAAAAGATATGTATTTATGAAGATATTATACTAAGCCAATGGAAATGCTCATGTTTTAATGTTAAGAAGAGAAATAGCAGGCTAAAAACCTAGATGATAACATAAAATAAAAACCTAGATGACTCTAGAAAAACACTAATACAGGTGTTCGAGAAGACCAAGAGCATATTTGCTGCAGCATTATTTATGGAAGCCAATAACCAAATTCAACCCTATCAAAAGGGACTGGAGAAAATGTCGTTCATGCATACATTGGGAGTCTCCTTATACAGCCAAGGTAATAAAACTAGATCAGTTAAGCATCAACTTGGATAGATTCACAGCTGAGGGGGAAAAAAGAAAGTTGCAGAATGATATATTTACAGTATGATGCCATTAGATAAAGCAACATTATATATTTTCTATGGTAACAAGTATGGAAATTGTACCAGACCAACATATCATATTCAAAATGTAATTATTTCAGGGACAATGGTGGGAATAGGCAACAGAATAGAAAATGGTAATTAAAGGTGATTTCACCTATAACACTATGGAGTAATAAGTAAAAAATGGAGCAAGTAGTACACAAGCACATATGCCTTTAAAAAAGACATAATGTACTTATATATTATTTGTTCCATTTTAAAAACAAGTATATACATATAGGAAATTGGAAGCAAGTATGTACACAGCTGTTAACCATGCTTAATTCTTCAAGATGGAAATATTTTTTTATACTTTTCAAATCACATAATCCCCAACCCCACCCATGTACCAGAAGTAGGATCACAGCAATGTAAAGAGGCTAGAAGGAAACAAACAAGTGTCAATGGTGTTCAACTTTGAGACTCTTGCATTATTTCTATGACTACTCTTCTGACTTGCAAAATTTCTACAATGTGTGATTCTAATAGTTGAAAAAAAAAACAAACTTCCAAATAAAAAACTATAAACAGTAGCCAACATTCTAAAGCAGACCTAATAATACATTGATTATCTAGTACTGATAAGGAAAGGGGGCGCTAAAATTAACTATTTTATTTGAGATCTCCTATCTTAAAACACTCTTATTTAAAAAACACGAATTCATTATAAAAAGTCAGAAGATCCTCAGGCTAGAAGGCAACTGGTCATCAAGATTAGTTGCACATAGAAATACACTGTTATTACAACTGCCAAGAAAGCTTCTGGTGAGTGGGAAACATTAATGTTTAGCCACTCTATATGGTTTAATTCAGGAGATATGTTCTATTATGGGAAAAGTATTTTGCTTGAAGCTACAATTAAGAACTTCAAATTGGTTCTTGATACTTAAAATCCTGCTAATATTTTCCTAAGTGACAACCAGTGAAGTAGCATCTATGGCAGAGGTTCCCAATGCTGGCTACAGGTAAGAGGCACCTGGAGAATTCTTTAAACACAGAAGAGAGGGGGGTTCCCTGGTGGTGTAGTGGCTAGGCTTCAGCGCTCCCACCACTGCCACCTGGGTTCGATACCGCTCAGGGAACCAACCAAAAAAAATAAAAACAGAAGTGCTGTGAGAAGGTGACAAGGAGGAACACTGGGGTGGAGGCAGCAATTTTAAATAGGATGGTCAGGGAGGGCCTTGCAGAGAAGGTGACAATCTGAAGGAGCTGAGAGAGGAGTCATTTAGTATCTAGGGGAAGAGTGTCTACACACCACAAACAGCGAAGTGCAAAGGGCATCAGGAGTTTGCTTGATGTGAAGACCACCAAAGAGTCTAGTGAAAATGAAGCCGAGTGAATAAGGAGCAGAGCCCGGAAGTGAGGTCAGAGAGGTGATAAGCATTTGTGGGCCTGTAAGGGGCGCTGCCTTTCATTCTGAGCGAGGCGGGAAGCCTGCTGGGGAAAGAACAATGGAGAATGGAAAATCTCAAAAATAAACTGCCTCTACTACAGTAAAAATGAAGCTTCAAAGACTATGTCACAGGGAACCCCAGAGGCCCAAGTTACAGATTTGGTGAAAGAGATATACGTGTTTATCAAACCTGTCTCTGACAGGTTAAGGTGCCTCCCTCCTGGAGATTACATTTAGAATCAATTGCAGTTTCCACAGTCTTCAATTAAATCTAGATTTTGACTTGGTTGAGTAACAATGGCCAGAGCTCTGAGAACAGAAGACTTAAGAGGACATGCCCAAAGGTTAAATCCTTAAAGGAAATTCATTCCGTAAGGCACATTTTTAGGTACAGAAATATTCTTGCGAATACAAAACTACCAACATGAGAAAATATCACCACAAAACACAAAATCCACGGACCATCCCAAAGTAGACAGAAACAGGGTTTAAAACCTTGCCTTTAACAGGCACAGCCACACCAATTCTAACAAAAAACTACCTCCAGACTACAACGCTCTCTTCCTATACGAGGCTTTTTCAATTGTTAGAAAAAAATCCAAAGTAAATAACTGGAAATGAGCATATATATCTCCTGTACACTTGTTCTTGGACAAGCTGCAGGCAGCATTGCTGGCAAAGCCATTTACCTTCTGGATAATGATGGCAACAATGGAACTTCTGGAAGAGGAGGGGAGGAGACTGAGAAAGAACAGGCTAGGAATTCAGAGAAGGAACGTTCTCAGGGCTGAACATGTTTGCCCTGGCATGTTCTCCTTCCTTTTGGCAACGCTAACACCGCACTAATGAATATGTCTGCAACAAGAGAATTTTCCCAACACTTGTTTCCATTCAACCAGGAACTATTTTGAAGAGATATTAAAAGAACATATTTTGAAAACTGGAAAATTGGAAGCAGCAAGTTATTTTTAATCTACATGATTTAAGATTTTATTCACTACCAGACATTTTCTAATGATATATTTCAGTGATTTGACCAGATAAAATTCAGAACTCCTTTGTTTAAATCTTTTGGACAACTATTCTCTGGAATGGCTCAAACATTTGTGAAAAAGGAGACAATAAAAATGAACATTTAGCTAAAAATCTCACCATCTCTGCCCTATTATCTTCTAGCAAAAGGGAGTCAGGTGATTTATAATTCTGGAGGAAGAATCCAAACCATTCTTTGTTGATGCAAAACTATGTTATCTTCAAAAAGAAAAGCACAGACTATTAAAATAGAAAACCATGCCGTGCTTTTGGCTTGTTCTACTCTAATACTCAACTGCTCTAGAATAACAAATCTTGACCCATAGGCTAATAGGCAGAGAAAGTAAATAACATCGTGTCAAGGCATGCTGAAAACTGGTTTTTATTTCAGCCTGTTTCTGTGTCCAAGCCCAAGAGGGGATCCCTACAAAGTTATACATACTTTCGAGTAACTTCTGATACTAGGGTCAATATGTAAATAAAACAGGCAAAAATTTGTTTTCCACCTTTGCTTCCTCTATTTGTGAGGACATTTTTAATGATCAAATTTGTGTGTAGAATCTATCCAGAAATTTCATTTAGAATAATCTTCAAAAAATGAGGTCAAACAAGTGACTCATGAAACGAGGTAAACCAACCCTAAGGTAAATAGGCGAAAGAAAGCCAAAGGCAAGGACAGGTAGTTCTGTCTCAGGGATAAAACGAGCTGGACTACAGATGGTCCAGGCAGCTGTGGCTGATGCAATTTAATTATAAGCTTATGAACTCCTATGAGAAAACAGTAAGTGAATACAATAAATTATCTTGATATTGTCTTCAGGACAATGCCCACATCAAGTGAACCATTCAGAATCAAACTGATTAATTCTATTTTTTAAGTAGCTATAATTATTTAAAACATATTTATTAAAGATTGAACTTTTTTCTCCCCTAGCAGTATCTCAAACTATAAATTTTGTACAGGCAATAACTTGGATCTCTATTCCTAGCATGCAGGAGGTGATTAGAGTTGGGGTGTTCCAGATAAAAAAGATGCGGGGATGCTGCCAGCTTTGTGCATTAGTGCACATTTGGACAGATTTTCGTCTTACCTCAGACAGCCAGGCCCAGCCCGTGGCAGCCTGCACCCGGGCAGAAGTCTCTTCAGAGAGCTGAGCCAAGCAAGGAGCTCACTCTCAATGCCCTGTATCATGGGAACTTCTGAACTGATCCTGTGTGTATTCAGGAGATCTAAACTCAACAAGGGGTCCTCTTTTCTGTTTCTTCCTTTCTCTCTGATAATATGGAGTCTGAGAAATGGGCTGGATGGATAAGAAAAGTTCATTTATAACTAAGAAAAGATGAAGTATTATCCTTCCACAGCATAACACTTTTACCAGCCTAGCAGATTACTGAAATCTGCAGCCTTAAAACTTACTCTCCTGGAGTTCCAGTTTTGGAGAGTTAATCATCTTTCTTGTGTCCTTAGTTTATCTCCTGGTCACTCACATTACCACATTGATGGTCAGAGGCAATATAAAACACACTGGATTTGACATTGTGAGACCCATTTCAAGTCTCTGCCACTCATATTAAAATCATGGTTAAAAAGTAAGGCTCCGGTTAGATTACCTAATAAATTCCACTCTTTGAGCCCTGGGCAAGTTAGAGTTCCACCTGTTTTCTTAATCATAAAGCTATGTTAAATAATGCTATCTATACATCATAGGATTGTCATGCAGGTGAAGTGAATTAATGTTATGTATACCATTTGATCAGTAACTGGCACACAGTAGCATTCAATAATGTTACTATTAGCTTAATGAGCTCAAGCAAGTAATTTCATCCCACTTTTCCTCATTGTAAAAATGAAAATATCTACCTCTACATATCCATCTCTTAATCCTTTAGGAATTGTCAAGAGCATTAGAGGATATTTTGATTATGGGATATGAGGTTTGCTATAATCCAACACACTATAAAATGGAAAATACATTCACTCTAATGTTTATTATAATAAAAAGACCATTCTGATTGTATTTGGTTTAAGGGGGAATAAAAACACTAGACTTGAAGCCAGAAGGCGGACTGCAACTAGTTAGTAGTGATATACATCCACCTTCCTGAATCTCATTTTTATCATTTTTAAAATGAGGCGCCTGGATGATATCTCTGAAGTTTCTTCTAGCAATATGGTTTCACCTATGCCAGGAATATTAACAAACCTTAAACAGTGTGAACAAGGTTTTCAAAGGGAACTAAGACATTACTCGTTTTTTAAAAAATTTCATTTTAACTAAAGAAAAAGGAAGCCAAGAATACATATTTTCATTATGATACCAATCCTAAAGGGGAAGGAATGGATTTAATTCCAAAAACAGGTCAGAATTAATAACCAGCTTGAAAGCTAGAGGTCACCTACTATAGTTAAAGTAGGAGCTAATCTAAGCAGCAAGTTAGATGAAATTTTTATATAGCAAATGGAAAGAGTATATCATAATGAAATGCCAAAGCAGAATTAAAACTGATGTAAGTCGGCTTCAAGAAGGAAATGGTCAATTTTCTGATAGAAGCAAGCATGTACAAAGGCAAGGTTACCCTTAAAGGTGACCTCAGGGACAGAGAGGGAAACCTACTATTTTTCCTCTGGCTAACAGCAAGGTAAAGTTGAATGAAGTAAGATATTACAGACTGATGACAGCAGATTTTTCATTAACAGGGCCTACTTGACCACTGGCTTCTTCTGTTACTGAGAACTTCAGCACCTGGCCCCAAGTCTCTCCCCCTCAACTCCTGTCATTTTTAATGATATTATTAAGTATAGAGATCATACTCCTGATACCCTGGCCCCTCAGTCAGTTCCTTATGCTTCTCCACAGTGACCTTTCCTCAATTCCATCTCATCATTCACACTCCTGGGTCATACTTTGAACTTTGTCATCTCTACAAACAGCTTCACCTCCAAAATCACCATTTCGGACATCTGCTCTCTCACCAGTCTCCAATTCTTGTCAAAGAGCTTCCCACCCCATGAATAATTCTTTTTTTTTTTTTTAATGTGGGTAAGTTCTCTGGCTGGGAATCGAACCCAGGCCGCAGCACTGACAGTACCGAAGCCTTAGCCACTACACCACCCATGAATAATTTTTGGGAACGCCCACCCATGAATAATTCTTTCACCTGTGAACTCTAATCCACCAGCCCTCCCTCTTTCATCCTACTCACCAACCCTATCTTCACTCTCCTGGTCAATCTCCTTAAGATTTAAGAGCTCTATCACCATCATCACTCTTTAGCAATCCTCTGCAAATCCCTTGCCCTTTCCCTCCCAAAATGCCCATCTACAACTGGAGGGAACCAAACATTACATTCTCTGTACTTGGACTTGAGGGTACCACTAAGTAGCATGCATGCATTCATGCATTCACTCACTCATAAAATACAGCTGACCCTCAAACCACATGGGTTTGAACTGCTCAAATTCACTTATATGCAGAGTTTTTCAATTGACTCTCTCAGTTCAAATCCACGTTGTTCAAGGGTCAACTCAATGGCTGGGAATACGTGAATACAGAGAGATGACTTTAGTTATACATGGATTTCCAACTGTGCAGAAGTCAGCGCCTCTAAGCCTCGTATTACTCAAGGGTCAACTGTGTTCTTCTACAGAATGGGCATTTCATCAGGCCCTGAGGTAGGCAGCAGGGTAAAACAACCCAGAGACTGCCTTCATGGAATTCACATCTACTGGGCTGGCACTGAAGAGAGACATAAGTAAACAAATGTAGCCCACTTTGAAAAGCACGCTCAATAACCTTCTGTGGATTCAATATCACTGTACTTTTCCCCTCTCTTTTTGCCTGCTCCTCTGTTCTCCAATGACCTGTACATTTTGCCATTATTTTGCAAATCTCCCATTCCTTTTGCTCCTCTCCATTTCTCAATGTGAATTAATACCTCTGCTCATTTGCTCTGAGAAAACAGAATCCAACTGACAGGACCCCTCATTTTCCCCAACAACATCCTCCCACACGTTTACTTCCCCTGCCTCTGTAGCATACTCAAATACTCCATTTGTATTCTGACCTCGTCCCTTCCTATCGACTCAAAGGCATTGCTCCTTCAATCCTCCTCCGCCTCTCTAGACAATACCTACAACGAACATACAAACATCCTTCAGAATCTCCCACTTAATAAAAATTAAAACCTTCCCTGTATTTTCCTTTAGGTTCCACCCTCATTTGTATGATTTCCTTAATACAGCCAATTTTTTTGAAGCAATGTACAAGGGCTGTCCAGAGAAAAAAATCCAGCCATCGTCAATATAACAAGAATGGTCATGTGGCTGGATACTTTCTAGACAGCTCCCGTATTTACACTGGAGTTTCTCAATCTTGGTCTCTGATCCAACACCCTGACCCAAAACACTAGTATCTCTCCTCTTTCCTCACAACAGTAGAGTGATCATTAAAACCTACTTAAAACCTTCCACTGGCTTTTCCATTTCATGACAAATAAAACTCAACCCTTCCACCTGGCCTGGGAAGCCCTATGAGACATCAGCCGGCCTGCTCCTTGGACCCTCTCATATCTCACTCTTCACTCCCCCGCCCCCCCAGCCTCACTTCTTCTTCCTAGAGCAGGCTAAGTGCCCAACTGCCTCAGGGCCTCTGACCTCACAATTTCTCAGGCCTGGAATGCTCTCACCAATGATCTTGGAGGATCAGGGCTGGCTTTTTTGCCTTTTTATTTAAACCTCAGCCTGAATTTACTTTGTCAGAGAGGCCCTTCCGGAACACCTAATCTAAGGTAGCTATTATATCAATTCTATCACATCCATTCTCTGCATAAAGTGATTTTAAAATTTGCTTTATCTCCTCCTCCCAAAGAATATAAGGGTCAAAGAGAGCAATCTATTCACTTCTGTATCCCTAACACCTAGAGTAATGAATGCCCTGCACACAGCTGTTACGTCATAAATTTGAGGAGCTGATTAGAAGAAATGATGTAAGATGTATCCATTTTCTGAGAAAGCAGGTTCTGCCTCAGCTGCCAGACATAATCTTTGAAAAATCCATCCTGAAAAACTTCATTTCAGAACACTAGGAAAAAAGAGCTCTTAACAACTGCTTACATTCTCACAGCATTTTTTTTTTTTTTATAAAACTTACCTACTAGAAACTTGTTTCTATCTACTCAAATTCAAAAGATATAGATCACTACACATTAGCAATAAATTCAAACTCAAGGTCATGAAAGTAGAGAAGTAAACAGGTGATCTTAAAGGAATTCTGCTTCCTCACTCTAAGAATTCATCCTGTTTGTGAAATACAGTGGTCCAAGCAGGCCTCTGTTAAATGACTAACCCCAAACCTCTCATGAACAACATATTTCTCTCTCCTCCAAATCCTGGCCCACCCGACTAAATTCTCCCTGAGGTTACTCACGCTAGTTCCTGAGGGAGTGTAGTGTTCTCTTCTAGGAAGACACAAAGTAAACAGTCAATATTCTAAGCTCTATAGTTAGTTCTGTCATAAAACTCCAGAAATTTCTAACCAAAGTGAAATAAAAAATTTATGATACCAGAAGAGTCTGCTATTATGACAACGAAAAAGGTTAATCACTTACTTCCCTTCATCGTTAGCACAAGTAAAAAGAGTATGGTACAATGATTATTAAAGTATCTTTCAATTAAGAAGCTGTGGCAAACTGGGAGATTTAGAAGGGTCTCTGACAGGTTATCCAGCTAGTTTCCTTTGGAACAGGAGCTGACCTAAACCATCCTGTTCAGATGATAACCTGATCTAATTGTAAAGGCCATTCGTACAGCGCAATGTAGTATTTAACATTATTGTCCATGACTTTTTCATCTTGTCTCCATTTACTCAAGTGGGTTTGGTTAGCTCTTGCTATAGGTGTTGACATCAAATTCCACGGCAGAGTGAGCTGGGGTTTTCCTGACCATTTTATCAACATTCAGCAGTCCTCCAGAATCCTGTTCTCAACCAACCATTCTTACATGCTTAGCTTTGGTATTATGCAATTGCAAACCAGACACACAGTGCATACTCACAGAGCTTGCTCCCTGGGACTGGATCCTCCTCATTATTAATATAGAGATACACATTGGAGTATTTCAAAAGTCAGTTTCTACACTTGTTAGCTGGCTCTTATAATACTGTTTTCTATTTTTTTAAAAAAGTGTAAATGGTGACAGAGTTCCTAGGCTGGTCTTAAGGTTATTTACAAAAGATTCTAAAATAACTCTAGAGTACTATCTGAAATTAGTAAATGCAATTCTATTCATATACTAGCCAGTAGTCATTTAAAAATAACATTAAATGACAACTTCCTACTTTTCTCTTAAATGCTAGTGTCTAAGTAAAGCAGGTATGACCTGATGAAGACTACTACATGTTTTGAAGAACATTCAAGACCTTTAGAGGCTGAAAACCTTACACCTATAATATTTCATGTCTGTATTTTATTAGAAGACATAATTATTTTCCCTTGGCTTAGCTTTATTAAAAGTACTACTACTATTATTGTTAGGCACGAGCAAGAGGATTTTTGGTTCGTATGAAGAGAAAAATGGAGTGAGGGGGGCACAAATGGAAGAGTCAGACTGAACAGAGAAGTAGGTAAGAAGGAGGTAAGACTGAATAGAGAAGTAGGTAAGAACTGCTTGAGGGAATAGCCCAAGAAGGGAAATGAGGGGAAGCAAGAAAAGGAGTAAAGAGGCTATGTGGGAAGGCGTAAACACAGTACCCAAGACAGAGTAAACAAAACTAGAAGCGGAAAGATAAAGGAAAGAAAACAGCATGGGCGCTTACATACACTCAATTAACTAATGCTGAGAGGAAAAAAAGAAGGCTGCTGAGAAACACAGGGGCCAGCAGGCCCTTAGCAAGCTATCCGGTGGGAATTCTGGCCAAGGATAGCTTGGTGGTTTTCTAGAACAAAAGACAGGAAAAGTATAGACCCACACAAGGATGCAGACAGCACATTCAAAAGACATGCATTTGCTATGTGTTTAAAAATATTTACTTTTATAATAAAAGGGAACTTACTGTAGAATACCTGGAAATTACAGAAAAATGTTTTTAGTCCCCTTAGCCAAGGATAATTATACCCAATATTTTGGCATTCATACTTGAAATTTGCATGAAAAAAAGTTACACCATATAAAGTTATACATTTTCCTGTGTGTTCCCTTAAAGATGGTGTTAAAACATTTTTGTAAAACATTTTGTTTATTAAGATGTATCATAATTTAAGTACTTTATTATCAACTGGGTCATTTAGGTTGCTTCCAACTTTTATGTTTTAAAAATAATGCTGCAATTTACATACTCTGTACTTTAATTTTAGGGCATATATCTGAGTATTTCCTTAAGATAACTTAATTTTAAGTAAAATAACTCAAAAGCTATAAAATCTTAATCAATATATACCGCTAGGTTGGCTACATCATAATACCTTTGCCAAAATGTCTAACCTGCCAATTTGATAAGTCATATATTCTCATTTTTAATCTTCATTCTTTGGATTATACAGAAAACCATTTTGTAGTATATGCTTATTGGTTATTTTTTATTTTTGTAAATAGTTGCTCTGACTTACCCTCTTTATACATGAGATTACATTGCAAGTCTGTGTTTTCTTTGGTGAAAGCTTTCTCTTTAATAAATGACCACACGTGCAATGGCTGAAAACTGTGAATCTGGAGAAGGATGGAACATGGCAGTCTCTGTAGCAACTTCCTTGCATAGAACAAAATCTTTATAGACTGAAAATTACTTGGGGTTTTGAAAAAGTATTTCTGAAGTCCTTATGTGCACCTTCACATCTCTAAGGCTTTGTAAAGACCATATTCTCAATACACAAAACACAATCTTTCTTTGTAAAAAAGGCTCTCTTCCATACACTCTCCCTCAACTGAGGCACTGACACTAATGACACACTGTCATTAAAGCATATACAGTATTTTACGTATCTTCTCTCCTAACTAGTGAAAGCCCAAAAGTCTTCCTAATTTATCCAGTAGAATGCCATATTTCATATCAAACATGCAGAGTTCATTTAATTTCAAGATCTCATTTTCTAGAAAAGGAAACAACAGTTCAGGTGAGTATCATTCTCATGGTAAAGGGAAACCAGGGCCAGAACCACTCTTCCCCGATAACTAGTCCACTGACCAAACACACGCGCCTAACTGTACACAGCTGGTGACATCCAGCAGCACTACTAAGCATTCTAGGAATGTTTCTGAATGAGAGTGAGTCTGAATTTTCAGATAAATCAGAAGTTAAAGATTCAAATATGATTAATATTTCATAGTAGTCACTCTGGAACACTAAAAATAGTTTAATCATGTTAAATTGACTAAAGGAGTTTTATAATTTCGCTCTGAAAGCGCCCATAGAGCCAGTTTTTAAGGAAACCATAATCCTTAATTATATATCATTTTATACTCCAATTCATGTTACTTGGTTTTTCCATTCACCTTATTCTCTGGGATTAAAAGACCTGTAGCCTTTTTAAAAATTTTATAACCAGCTTCAAAGAAAAAAGATTTGCGAACACTTGTGATATTCAAAGAGAATGTAAAATCCCCAAAGATGTGCTTAAGATGTTTGAAACAATGATGGCTTTGTAAGTTCATAACCCCCCAAGGTGTATGTTTATATACTTTCTCTTTCCAAAGAGGATTTGAGGTAGGTTTATTATTATTTGGGGGAAGAAAATAAAAACAAAAACAAAGAAACCCACAGTTACTTAAAGATGTAAATTGTTTTTAAAAGAACACTTTATTAGTTATACCTCATGCAATCATGTAACTACTGAAAACTCTCTAAAACTGTATTTGGAGGACATGCTCAAAGATAAGCATGTCAAATTATATTGAGTATGTACTTAAGTATGCAGAGAAAAATGTTTTAAAGTACATACACCAGAATGGGAATAATGATATCTATTGAGGGGTAGGATTATGAGACATTTTAATTTTTTTTAATTTTGCTTTCCTAGACTTTCTTACATTCCTACTATGGGTAGGGAGCATTTATACAACAAACACACACACACACACACACACAACAACAACAACAACAACAACAAAGTAAATATATACATGTTTTTAAACTCCAAACTCTAAGCACTAAAGATGCTTAATCTAAATTTGCACATCTTAATATTTAAAAGCTCAAAATTTGACTCAGGAAGAAGGGTATGCCTGCCTAGGTATTATGAGGCAGGGTTTACAAAGAACATTGAGGCTGTGTTTTTCTTATGTCTTTGTGCTTCTGTATAATTCTACAGCTATCTACACAATTCAAAAAGGAAGCCTTGCTTATTCTGAATCACTAACCCTCGAAATGTTTAACGCACATTCCAACAGTAATTACACTGTTGACGACCTGAAAATGGGTCACCCCACACAACTGATTAAAACTCTCTTATGCAATCTTCCTTTGGAGGAAACAAGGACAGCTTGTACAAATATTTCAACTAGATCTACTTCCTTAAGAGAAGATGGTATACATTTGCAGTATTACCAAGTTCTAAAAGCACACAGAAAGGCAAAGGAAAAATTATGAAGCTAAATTAGCCTAATCATTTGTCCCAACCAATTTTATGTTACACCAATTAATTTAAGAAAGTACATAAGCTTTTGTTGTGTCATTAGTTAATAAATAATGTCTAGAGTCAGATATTTTTACACTGAAAGTTATAATGAAACAATTGTATTACCTGGAAAAATGTGTTAAGATAAGGCTTGAGAAATAACTACATTTCTACAGGATATGTAATTGCATTTCTATAGGTTCTGTGTTAGTTTCAACAAGCTATATATTTCCTTTCTGACAAGAAATCTAGGGTGACAAAGCCAAATGTAGCATACCGACTTTCAGTTTTTAAGTAAATAGGTATTTAGGAAATACACTTGAATGAATTTATATGGTTTCAACATTCTGTTTGTAAAGGTTTAAAGATCATACTACTCAACTACGTAAAGATTTAAAATGCCTATATAGAAAAAAAAAAAAAACACCCTGAAGTTGAGATAAATGGGGGACAGACCACAACGTGACAGAAAAGCCCTCCCAAACTGAGTGAAACCTACATGGCACTGGGACAGGGCTGCTGCCCAACTACACAGATACTAGTTAAGACTGATATCCTGGGGGATTGTCTCGAAGACTCAGCACCCCACAACTCCCCACCTATTTCAGCACTGGATAACTCTGAAGTTCAGAGATGCTTGTAGCCATGGAGAAATTTCCAATTCAATTAACCATAAAGTACTTCTTGATTACTGAGTTTAGAAAATTTAACTAATGGAGTGTAAGAGGAAATCACCAGTTTATTCTTAAAATGAACACTAGCCTGAGAAGGAATTACAGATGAATTATAGACGCTGTATAGTATTTTTATAGCATAAAGCTCCACGTAAAGTAGCTAGCTAGATGTCAGGAGAGACGGAGTTAGGAGTGTCTGTGACTATCCTAACTTTTCTGCATTACTTATCCAAGGCAGAAATGGGGGACCTAGAATCAAAGCATAAAGCTCAGAATGTCTTTGATCTACCTCTTTAAAAAACCCTTTTGTTGGGGCAAGGGTGTGTGTCTAATCTCCAAGAGATCTAGCTAATGCTGCAGACAAGCCCACAGCAGTAGCAAGAGGTTTGAACTCTGGCAATTCTAAACACAAGGCTCAGTGTGACTGTGAGGGAGAATGCTCAATGCTCCAATTTTACTTCCTTTTTTCTTAAAATTGGTTATACTTTATAACATTTTAAAATCATTTACAGAATGAAAATTTTAAAAATTGGCTTAAGTTAGCCAAGCTACTACCATTTTACAATCTCAAAAATTTTTAAAGTGTTAATCTTCAATCAGATATACTTCTACAGCATCTGACCCTAAAATACCTAAATTGTCAGTAAATGCCTTAATGGGGGTGACACATTAAAAATATCACCAATTAGGACAGAAACAATATGAAGGTGAGGAAAAAGTACCTCTTTATACAACCCCACTGAGGTTTCTACTCTAGTTTCTTCAGCTGTTTAGAGGGCCAGAAAAGGCTGGGAGTGAACAGAATGAACAGTCACTTCATTGCTAGGTACCCAGAGCTGGAGTGAAAAGCAAAGTAGGATCCAGAGAGGATTTTTAAATGACAGAATTAGAATAGATATATAATATTAATTCTAACAATCTGGCATTTAAGATATACACATATTTATTATTTTATTGCTAATAATGTGAATGGACAGTGGGCCTTATAATTGTTTGTTTAATCTGACCCTTTCAAGACATAAAAATCTAGAGTTACAGTCATTACAATCATGCAAAGGGTCCATCTGAACATCTTCGATCACACTATGGAAGGTCCTCCCAAAAGTCACTGATTAATTTAACCAAAGCCAAAAAAAAAGAAAAATTCAGTTAACAAACCATATCTGGAAAGAATGATCTCCCACAAAATGTAGCACTGTTTTTCTTTTTCTCTTTGATATCAAAACTCTCTAAGGAGAGAAACTGGATAGTTACCCACCTATAGATGGAGATTTGAAAGGGTATTTGTCAGGAAGATCCACTCTAACTTTCCATACTCCGCCTTCATACGGTGCTGAAAGAACAGTCAAAGTACAAATGTTAAACATTAAATCTTAATCACTTTTGAAAACCTTGCAAATTAATTCCTTTAAGAGTCAGGGACTTCTTATAACTCTGTTCAGATTAAAACACTTTTGTTTAAGCAAAGATTCACTTTCTCCCCCAAATTTACCTGATTCTTTAGAGTATTAAAGACTATTCAATAATTTGGTAAGTAATAGCCTCTTACCGCAATCCATCCCATGCTCCTACCACCCCCAAAACCAGAAACAAACAGTATTTCCCTAAACCACCCATGTGACCATCCAAAACAAAACCCACAATGTACAATTCATGTTTAATACTGTCACATAAGAGATAAAAGAGAAAAGTATATAAAGTAACTACGATTAACAGCAAGATTTCCTCACTGGTTCTAGAGTTTAATTGAATTTACTTTTCAAAAACCACCCACTGGGGGTTCCCTGGTGGTGCAGTGGCCAGGCTTCAGTGCTCTCAATGCCACCGCCTGGGTTTGATTCCCAGCCAGGGAGTACCAAAAAAAAAAAAAACCAAAAAACACACACAACAAAAAAACAAAACAAACCCCCCCCACCACCACCTCCCATTGACCACCACGTGTCTTTGACACTTTCACAGTCTGTTACAGAGTAAAGGACTATAACAGAAGAACACATACCAACACGTGTACTTACTTCCCTGTGGTCCGTAAAATTTCACTACAAATTCATTGAGTCCTCCCAAGATCGTAACCTCGTGCTTACTCTCAATGCTGAGACAGAATGTAAAGGAAATTACACAGGCTTCATGTGACCTGAAAGAACTAACGATGACATCCCCAAGACATGCCATTTAAAGTGTTTCCAACATTTGATATGAAATCAATAAAATATAAAATGTACATCATGATTCTAATCGATGAGACAGCAATATATACTGTTGTGAAAAGAATAGGAATGAGCTTTAGAGTCAGAGACAGGTGTTCAAATCCCAGGACTGCATCTACTAGGTTTGTGAGCCTAGACCAAATAAGGTCAACGTATTCCCTGAGCCTCTGTGCTCTCTCTGCAAGTCAGGAAAACACCACTTCATGGGGTCTCTGTGAGGACTAAGTATATAAATGCGTTTGACCGCTTTTTGTACATACTGTACATAAATGAAAACGGGCACTTTATTTTAGTTTTTCTCTCCTCCCCAGCTGATCCCCAGTGAGCCTTTAACAAAAATCCAGCATTCGCTTTAGTCAAATGCAAATACTCAGCAAAACACAGATTCTCCTAAACCGGAAATGTTATGCTCCTAAAATTATGGATTTACTAAGGAAAGTCCCTAGAATTTTCTCCTTGGCTTAGAGAATAATAAAAATAATTAAGAGATACAACCTTGCCACAAGCAGTAGTGCCAAACACAGAAGACCAGCAAAACTCTTATTTCTAAAATCTCATCTGAAGGATTTATTTTCACCTATTCGTTCCCTTCCTCCTGAACCTCCATCACTCTTAGGCTGAACCTCTGGGGTATCTATAATCACAAACAAGAAACACTTCTGTGTTCTCATCCTCAAAACTTACCTGTCCCTGAAACTGACTCCTTTAAGACACTCAGAATTTAATTACACAAACCAAAGCACTCCATCTCAGTGGACAAGAGGGCTGTTGGTTTAATATCTGTTTCATGTCTTTGCTTTGTGGCCTAACCCAATAATAACTCTGACAGGAATTTTAGAGGGTGGGGATTTTGAGGGAGTTCTCAAATCCCACTGTAACATTAAAAAACCATCAATGACAGACTGGTCTTACCTTTCTCAATCAATAGTGCAAATTACATGTACTATTATACAAGAGAAAGAAATTTTTATTTATTTATTTTTCATTAATTTTTTTTTTTAATCTGGGTAGTTCCCTGACTGGCAGACGAACCCAGGCCACAGCATTGACAGCGCCGAAGTCTAGCCACTACACCACCAAGGAACTCCCGAGAAAGAAATTTTTAAGTGACCTCTTAAATAGAGAAAAGTGGTAATATTTTAAGGTTTGAAATTAAATATTTTGACTCTCTTATTCTCTGTGCTGTAGGCCACAGGACAGAGAGGCCAGGTATATTTTTGGCAAAGTCCTTCCTTGTTCAAGAGTCTTGAACAATACTCACTGGAGATAGTAAATAAAATAATTTAGTCTATGCTAATTCGATCTAACTACTTTAATAACATATACACTGAAAGGATTCAAATAGTATCCACACTGGAAAACTAGCTTCATTTCTCAAAGTCAAATGACACATACATGAATGCTTTGGTATACTAAATTCTTCGTGACCAAGTCACCTTCTGATACCCTGCAAAACATCCCAAAACTAATGCTAATGTAATGAATAGAAGTACAACATTTTAAAAGTGTTTGAAAACTTACAAAAAAAAACCAAAAAAAAAACACCAACCTGTGTCAGTTAAAGAAAAAAGAAGTCAAATCTAGTGACAATAAGCAAAACTAAATACAAGTAATAAAGTACTTTCAAGAAACACTTTAAAAAAATTCTTGGGGGTAAAAAGGCTTTCCTAGATGACACCAAAGACAGAAATCCCAGAGGAAAGAATAGCAGATGCAAGCACACATTTTTAAAACTTTCATATTGTAAAAGAGAGTAAAGACAAAGAAAAGAAATTATAGCTTATGACCAAAAAATGTGGATTTTTTTAAAACTAAGGATTACAAAATAAGCAAAATTAGAAACACCCCAACAAAGAACAGACTAGAATAGTCAAGTTAAGAAAAGTCAAATGAGCAAAATTAAGCTTTGAAAAGCTCAACTCATTAGAGACATTTTTCATTATAAATTTATAAAGATGAAAGAGCTAGATAAAACCTAGTATTCAGTGGAGTATAAATTAGTATTCCTAAGGACAAATTTAGCACTATATCCCAAAACTTAAAATGAATTTACTCTTTTATTCAAATTTCACTCCTGTGAAGATATGTTTTAAAAATAACCAGACACTGCTGGTGGGAGTGTGAAACGATCTCAATCTCCTGAAGACTTGGCACTGTAAAGCTGCACATATGCCTACTCTCTGCCCATCAGTGCTACTCCCAAAAGATATGTATGGCTATGTTCACCAAAACACATGCCTAAGAATGTTCACAGCACTATCTGCAATATCCAAAAATAACCCAAAGGTTAATCAACAATAAAAAAGATAGATTATGGTACGGTCACCCAATAAAGTATTACACACCAATAAAAAATGAATTGCTGCAATGTACATGTTATGAGTTTCAGATACTCCAGTGAGTGAAAGGGAACCAGGTATCAATGAGCATATATGATTCCATTTACACATATTTCAGATACAAATGATTCCATTTACACACACTTCAAACAGGCTGGATGAACCAAAGGTGTTAGAAATTAGGATAGTGGTTATCCTAGTGGGCCTGTGATCACTGGAATGGGCCTTGAGAGTGACTTTGAAGGTGATAATTACACCTTAACTATCCATTTATCATTGAGCAACAAAAATTATTTGTGCACTTTTTGTATATATTTTAATAAAAAAAATTCTAAAAGTAGTGTGTCTGATATATGTGCAAATATATTAACTGAACTATTTGAAACTTAAAAATGGAAGTAATCCAAGTATTTATCAATACGAAATTGGTTAAATGAATTATAAACAATTTGTACAATAACTGCTACTAGTGTCTACCTCTGCCTATCCAGAGCTCCACTGATGAATACGTAGAAACATATACTCACCTTGGGGTATCCAGATGTAGCTGCCTGAACACAGTAGTACAGATAAAGATATTCCAGCCATTAAAAAATACTAAATAAATTTACAAGTATAATGAAAGAACAGAGTAAGGCAGATGATTAAATGAGTTTAACAAAAGTTATAAACTAATTTTATAATATAAAAATCTGCAAAAGTAGAACCTATCAATCAGAACTAATTTGCTATAAATGACACTGATTTATGGCAATTACTCTTCACCAATCATTTAAAATTATGAGTGATCCACAGGGATATCTTCTAGAAAACTGAAGATACCTTTTCTATTCTTTACAACAATGCAATAAATCCAGGTTTCTTCCATTTTGTGTTCTGTTTGGGAAATAGTACATGCTTTCATCTATTTTCCAAAGAAGACTCTCCTTCCAAACAGTCACCCCAAATCTCCTCTTTGCCATAATCCCTGGTACAACAACCCACATGCCAGATACTGGGTCTGCCTTTAATACATATACTGTAAATTAAAGACACCTTATAGTCCATTTCATATGAAAAGCCAGAAGCTAACTGAATAAAACCTTTAAAACTTCTACCATGTTGATAAAATGAGAAGCTGTGCTAAATTTATGCTGCCCTGGAATGGGTAGAGTCACTAAATCAGATGAAATAAAGAATTCAAGTTTAGCTGAATGAAAAACATTGTATTAAAAGTAAGCCATTCCATCATCACGAATGAATGAAAGACTTGCCCACAAAAAATATAAAATTACTTGACTGCTGCTACCATGTGTATTTATGGCAGAGGACATGAGTTTCTTTCTCCTCTCTGCTGCGAAGTCAAGGGCAAGGAAGGCAATGAGAAGGCAGGTTACAATGACAAAAATAATGATCTATTTCTGAGAGAGACTGGTCAGGCTAGCAGACTAGTGCGACTCACTAGAAGGTTCCTTCATTACTTTTTCAGGTTCAAAGTTTGAAAATATCCTTCAAATATTCTTATGGTTAAAATACATTAAACAAACCCACAAAACCACATTTTATTCAGTTCTGATCTAAGTTACTCGAGAAATACTGCTTTTTACTTAGCATTTCACTATTAAGGAGTAGTATCAGTATTTTCAGTAGGCTAATGATTAATATTTCTAGGAACCCAAGTTCGTTTTACTTTTAAAATACCAGCTACCTGCCACCTTATTTTCCCTGAATAGCATTATGATTACACAATCTAATAAAGGCTAATGCCAAACTGTCAAGAGATAGCTGACATTCTTGGCAAAACGTGTCTATCAAGATTTTAGAAATGATTTTTATATAGTTCTGGAATTTTCCAGAAAGGGAGCCAAGGCCTAAGCCTGTGCCATAGGACTCATGTTAACAGGTCAAGAACCTAGAATTCAGACAGCATTGTTTCTTGTTTACTGATAAATGAGTTTATAAAATAAAGGCCAACTGGCCTCCATGAGCCGTGTTCATGTGAATGAGGGGCTGGCATGAAGGCATGAAGGCATGTGCTTCTTTGCAGAAGGTAGAAGCACTTTGTATAGTACTCTCTCTATAATAGTCAGACCAGTCAGCTTCTAGTTCTCCTTGAGATTAAGCACAATGTGAAAGCTGAAAAAAACTCAGCAACCTTCACTACCTAGTTGTTGTTTTTTTAACAGCATGGTATATCTTTTAATCCACTGACATACAAAATATCACAAAAACAATACTTAGGAGGTTATGTTTATAAAGAATCCTCCTTTAGAGAGATAAATTGAAATATTTACTATATGTGATGTCTAGCATTTGTTTTCAAAATAAGCCAGTGTGGGTAGAGTTAGGAGAGAAAGACATAGAAGAAATGCTATTGGCTCTGAGTTGATAATTACTGAACCTCAGTGAGGAGTACATGAGGGCTCATTCTATTGTTCTTTCTACTTTTGTTTATATTTAAAACTTCCCATAATAAAAGTTCTAAAAGCTTAATGTAGTCAGTATCTTCAGAACTTTAGTATTTAATTCAGAAGAGCTTAGCTACTATAGCTAGCTCTTTTAAGAGCTTATGAAATGACACAACATATTACTAAGGTCCAATACTTAGTCAGAAGAAAAAAAAAAGGAAGTGATCCAGTTTGTAAGAAAACAGTCTTCAAATTGAAGAAGAAGAATACTCTGGGGATGGGGGTAGACAAAATGGGTGAAGGGAGTCAAGAGGCACAAACTTCCATTTATATAATACTTAAGTCACAGGGATGTCATGCACAGCATGGCGACTAAATACAGCACTGCGTATTTGAAAGATGCTAAGAGCATCTTAAAAGTTCTCATCACAAGGAAAAAAGTCTGTAACTATGTGAAGGTAACGGATGTTAACTGGACTTACTGTGGTGATCTTTTCACAATATATAAATACAAATGCTGAATCATATTGTATACCTGAAACGATTTTTTGTCAATTATGCCTCAATTAAAAACAAATTATAAAAAGAGAGAAGAATCCTCTGCCAAGATAGTAAATCAGAAGCTGATATTCAAGGGATGTTTAAGAAAAATGCAGCCACACTGAAGGAAGGAGAGCTTGGCTTTTCCATTTCCACAACAAACAGCCTGTGGGTAAAACTATAATGGAAGACATGCCTTTGTTAAACTATAAGGAAAAATGGTCCTGTACAATAAACAAAGGCTCCTGGTTGAGATGAAAGTTTAAATTTTTTTTTAAAAGAGGTTTTTAAAGGTTAGTATTCTTTATATAAGGAGGGGGGACTTTTATTTGAAAGAGAAATAATAAAAATAGCAGAAATAAAAGCTATTAAGAAAATAAGCATGGGGAAAAGGAAGAAAGGCAAGAAGAGGAAGGGGAAAAGGCTTCTACCAGTGATGAAATACATACATATAAATAATGAGGGCATATTTTAATTCATTTATCCCAATCTGGGAGGGAGGCAATTAATACAATGTGAAGAGCATTCAACAATAAAACATCCATATGTCATATCTCCTAAGCTCAAGCAGTTGTATTCCCTGCATGCCCCCCAAAAATATTTTTAAGCTTTTCACATGAATCAACAGGAACCTGTTAGGCTGAGCCAGAAGACTATCATGTCAGCATCTATTAAATCCATAAAAGATTACAGACTTTATTTCTATTAAAAGTTGGTTTACTAAATATTGTACACACCTCCCACAGAAGTGTCTTAAGGCAAACAAAAATTTCTCTTAAACATACCTGCCTTCAAGAAGCTTAAAGTTTAGCAAGAGAACGTGAGATCTGTCCATTAAGGAATAAACACACCAAAAACATGTTTGCATAAAGTGCTACTAGAGTTTAGAGTAGGAAGAGATTTTTTCCAGCTTGCAGGGTTAGAGAAATGATTTGCCAAGGAAGGCAAAGATTTACACAGGCCTTAGGAACAGCGTGTGATTTGGACACACAGAGGTGGAGAGAAGGCATTTAAAGCAAACAGAAAGGAAGTACAGGATAGGTCCAGAGAACAGGAACTACTGCTTTTTATTTTGATGAGTGGACCATGGGGAGTATTAGAAAGTAGGCCAGGACCAGATTATGAACGGCCCAGAAGCGTGGATTTTATCTGGTGAACAGGAAGACAGCTGGTATTTCTATGCACAGTGCACATAACTGGGTTTTACAGAGATAACCAAGGTGTGGTGTGTAGGACTGGGTAAAGGTGTGATAAAGAGAATTAAAGCAAAAGAGCAGAAGATGTTCAAGGCCACAACTACGATAACAGCCATGGGAATGATGGGAGAGGTTTAAATGGAGACCTCACAGGCTCTGCAACTGATTAGACATGGCACAGCCAGTACAAAGTTCCAGTGTTGCTAGAATGTCTCACTTTCACAAGAAACCAAAAAACTAGTGTTCTATGTCAATCTCCTAATTTCTAAATGTAAACAAAGCACATGTGCTCCAACAGCTGTCACTCAGTGAAGCCTTCTGGGATCACCCTATTTACAACTGAATACTGCTACATTCCCACCATCTAATATATTATATACGAGGGCTATCCAGAAAAAATCCAGCCATAGATGCCTTTATTTTTTATGTGACATTGCTGGATACTTTCTGGACAGACCTCGTATTTTATTTTTATTTAAACCCATCACCAACTACTACAATGTAAGTTCCATAAGGGCAGGAATTGTCTGGTTGGTTCACTGCTGCATTCTTAGAGCCTAGAAGAGTTCTGGCACGTAGTAGGCACACAATCAGTATTTATAAAATGAACACATGGATGAAGTTGCAAGATAGCCATGGCCTAAAGCTGCCAGTCTGAGATCTAAGTGTAGTTTTAACCTTGTCAAACAGGTGAGGTGATACTATTAATGGCAAAGTGGAACACAGGACAGAAAGAACAAGTTTTTGTGCAGGACGTTAAGTTCAGTTTTAAAAACATAAAATTTTAAAGTATAAATGAATAAACCAAGTGGTGATATATTATACACAGCTGGTAAACTTGTGATTTAAAAGGAGGAAACTTGTAAATCACCAACTCTGAGCTTGTTTCCTAATCTCTAAAAAAAGGGGAGGAGGATCTGGGAAGGAATTATGATCTCATGCACAGGACTGCTGAAGATGAAATATCTACAAAGGTACCTCACCCAGCATCTGACACAGTAAGAATTCAATTTTTTAATGTAAAATAAATACACAAAACTCTTGAGTAAATTAATTCTCACATGATTAAAACTTCCTAAGCAACACTCAAATTTTTTACAGTATGAAAAAATTATTTTCTTCTGCCTTCTTAAGTAGAATAGTAAGAAAATAGCCTTTCTTGATGTGAGTCAATATTATGAATAATAATTGCTATAGGGTAAATACTAAATAAAATGATGCTAGGAACTAATAAGGTATAAGCTTATTTCCTACTAAAGAAAGTTTCTGATCCTGTTATGCTGAAGACACTGACAGGTTACGGAGGTTCCCTGGTGGTGTAGTGGCTAGGCTTCGGTGCCCTTAATGCCGCGGCCTGGGTTCAATTCCCAGCCAGGGAACTACCCCTCCCCTACCAAAAAAAGAGGGTAAATACATTCTAAAAAAGATAACAGACTACGTAGCCTCTCAGCTAACAGGCACCCATGGGGATTGGGAAATGCTGGATAAAGGTAAGGCGACTCTCTGTTAACCGGAATGGGAGCCGCTGGCACTCTCAGGCAGTTTTGACGGTTGCTTGAGTGCGCCAGTTGCTTCCATTCTGGTTAATGGAGAGTCTACTGTACCTAAAATATGTAATTTTTTAGTTGTTGGTTTGCAGGTTTATAACTAAGTTAGCTAGCTGAAGCTGCCAAACAACCTCTGAGGGCGGCATCACCTTTAAACTAGCCCTTTCAACCTAAATATGTATTGTTCAGAAGTAAAGCAGAAAACTTAGGACAATTTGCTATGATACAATGAACACTCAAAGATCCATTATCTAAGACGTAAAAAAGTAGCATATCATTTTAAATTTTTATACAGTCACAAAATTTAGTTACATAGCAAGCACATTCATTACCCACCGGGAGACTATAAATCATACTAACCTTAGCAGAGCTGTCTCCCTCAAGTGCTATGCTTTCATTTAAAGCTTCCATGTTAGAAACCAAAGTAAACACTGGTAAGGCCCAAGTAGTTGTTCTTTTTTTAAATGGGAAAATCGTCACTACAGCTCTTCCCTGGATGCATCATCCTGCAACCAGACTCCCAAATAATACAAGTAAAAAAAAAATTTTTGTTTTTCTAATTAAGAGTCATCAGTTAAGGAAAATAATTTTTTTTCAAACAGGTTTTAGAAAAGAAAGTGTGTAAGATATATAGGAAACATAAGCCCCACTCTACCCCCAACAAAATGCTTTATAAAGCAGATTACGAAGTCAAATAGTCTGAGATGACGCAGTTATAGAAAAAGTGACAGAGAGAAAAGCAAAGGGAAATAGGGTAAAACAATGATGCCATCTTGAGACCAAGAAAATACAGTCAAAACCAAAGTAGGATTTATATTTTCTAAAAAGTACAAATTCTAATTAAGTACCTCAGAATATTTAGAAGTCAGAAGGCTATCAATAAAATACAAACAGTTCTTTAACAAACAAATTTCACTGCTTTGCTAAGTTTTGGCAACATTAAATCTTGTTTACTTTTTTTTATCATTTGTAAATTCTTTACTGCTATTAAATATGGATTGGATACTATATGTGGTAACAGACTGCTGAGATAATGAAGGTACAATCTTGTTTATTTTTAAGTGAAAGTTTACAAATCTATGTATATAAATTAACAGTATATTCGCTAATTAAACAATATATTACTCTTAAATAACTCATAATAGGTTAATCAAAAGCCTAGTTTTCACAATTTGGTTTCCCTGTCACAGTTTGATTCAAAGGTAAAACCAACAGCATGTTAAAAATAAATCACCTTCTCCAAAAATTGTTTATATGCTTAAGTGTGATAGTGACATTATGATTATTTAAGAAAATGTCCATATTTTTAAGAGGGGTCTACTGATACATGTAGGGGTTAAAGGACAACAATGTCTGGGATTTGTCCTAAAATATTTCAGAAAGAAGAGAAATAGGTATGTGAGAAAATGATAATTGCAAAATCTTAATTTGAGTGATGGGGATTCATTAAACTAATCTTTAATTTTGTGCAGACTTGAAAATTTTCATAATAAATTATTTACTTTTATTTAATTTCAATTCCCTATTATTTCACAAGATTGTATGTATGCATATGACTTCATTTCTACAGAAAAGGTAACAAAGAACTATCAGCTAGTCAAACATCCAGTTTAAAATCTTCAAGTTTGGAATACAACTCTGAACTGCAGAGAAAAAGTAAAGACTTCTTGCAAGATTTCTTAAAACACAAGTCACCCCAGAGACAGCAAGTCTATAATGAAAATCCAAACAAATGATCTAGAAAAACTGTTTTAAAAGATTTTTTTTGGAAGGCAAGACACATGAAAAGATACTGGTAATTAATCACAACTCCCAGTTTTCCCATCCTCAGTATGGAGGTAAATAAAACCACTGCACATGTCAGAGAAGTGAACCGAAGGAACCCCGTCATTCCAAAGGCAGACTACCTAATCACAGTAGGCTGGATAGAAAAACAAATGAAACACAACCTTAATGATGACAACAGCATCTGAACTTCAGAACTCTAAATTCATAGTCAACATATAATTTCCCCTTACATGATACAGAAACATGCAGAGAGTCGGGTGGCCCTCTGCAAAATCCTACAGGAAATATCTATCTGAAATACATCTTCCCTCCCCTTCTGGGGTGTATGCTTTTTTGCTGCCCCATCCATAGTACCTAGGACAAAGTGCTCTCTGGCTCATCTTCCTTTCCTTCTTTGTACTAGCTAATTATGAGTTTGTGTCTCTAGAGACCAATGACTCCCCATCATAATTTTATGATTTCACTAATCTCAAGGAGAATTCCTTAAAGCAAGTTCTTTAAAATTCAAATATAACGCCTGCGAACTCAAGGGGAAAGGGGGAGAGAGAACATGCAGGCACATACAAGCAATTGCTTTGCCCTTATAAACCACTGCTCTAAAGCTCTGGTTAGTGTCCCCTCACTCCCCATATCTTTTCCAGAACACCTGCTGCTCCCTTTACTGCTCCACATTCATTAGGCATAGCAGGTGTCAAACATTAATAACAATCTTGATTTCATAAAAATTATAAAGAGAGCAGCACAGACGCGAGCTTTCTAAAGCAACACACATGCAAAGGAATAAGCAACATGTTGAAGATCACTGTCAATATTTTACACTGAAAAAGCAGATGAATACACTCGATAGAACACTAAATTAAAGTGCAGTCCACCATGCAGAGAACCCTGGGTTCCAAAACAAATGAACCTGCCTTCATTCAACTGAGCCTAGTGACTATTCCCATTTGGAAGACTTAGGAGAGGCAGCAGTAATTTTATCTGTTGGAAGTTTAATGAAGTGCTGGATAAACAGGGTAAAAAAGAAAAGGATTAAAGAGTAATCTAAAGTGACATGCAAAACAGCAGTGTCTTCTTCACTGAAATTATAAAAAATAATCTGAGTCAAGTACAATAAAAAGATTAATAAAATTATGTATTAAAAAACTATATGAAAAAGTAGTTGTAGGCAAATATCCTATTTGATATGTTCAACTAGCTATTACAAACTACCTTCTCCATTATCTTTATGAATAATTAGGATGAACTGGGATGAAAACTTTCAACCGAAACTAGAATGTTTTTTAAAGAAGTCCACAGTGAAAATAAGTAAAAATAAATAAATAAATGTTTAAAAGGAATCAAATTTGCTTTTACAGAAACACCCTACCCTAAGAAAATAACCCCAATGAGAGTAAATAAGCTGAAAGTCAAGAGATGCGAGGGGAAAGTGGACTGTAAAGTAGGTGAGCAATGTGATACAAGGAGTGGTTGGAGCTATTTTAAGCATCATACATACAAGTAACAGGTGATAGAGCTGAGAGACGCCGCTTTCTTACCCTGCTAGTTAAGACTGCTAGCTCAAGACCAATAAAAATGATTAACATTTAGTAAGAAATGGGTTGTCAGGTACAAGTAAGAGATATGAACGTGATAAATAAATCGCATGGAAGCCAGTCTAATAATTTAAACAGAAGTCTGCGATTTAAACGTGCATAAACAGTAAGAGAAAAAAGACTGTATTGTTATGAGGTATAGGAAGGAAACTGAAAATCAAGTTTCTCACAAGAAGTGCTTCCCAATAATTAAACAATGTGAAAAAAAAAATCAAAGTTATTTAGCAAAACAAGAGAAAACAAACCTAGACACACACAACAGTGGGTGTATATATAGTAAGAAAATCTGGCATTGAAAAAGTGACAAAACTATTAGGTTTCCCCCTCTCATGTTTGTACCATGGGGACAAGCAGCACTGATAGGCTCAGGTACCTCTAAGCGAGACAAACAGTTCCCGAGGAGCCCAGAGGGCAGAAGGCAGTTCTGAGGACGACTTTCAATACAACTGACAATCTCATCTAGTGAAGTACTGAGTGTTGGACTTTTTTTTTTTTTTTAATTGTTTTTAAAAAATGTGAATGGGGCCTATGCTACAGCAGCTTTCCCATGTCCTAACACTGAGTCACACTGCCCAGACACTATGTTGCCCAGATACTGCCACTGGTTGTGTATTTTTATATTAAAATGTTTATACATGCACACATTCAATCACAGAAACACAGGCGTGAACTGCACTGTAAACACCTTTCTCCATGTACTCTTATTAATACTTACAGATCTAAGTCCTCTCCCCTTTTTTAGCGCCTGCACAGTATCAATGTACCGTTAATTTAACCCAGCATCCATTTGTGAACAGGTAGGCCGATGTCAGTTTTTGTCACTACAGTGTTAAAACAAACACTTCATGCCCCTTGCTATACTTTTTGAAGTTTCTGTTTGCAACTTCTAGAAGCAGAACTTCTGAGTCAAAGAGATATACAAGGGCTGTCCGGCAAAAATCTAGCCATTGTCAATATAATGAGAACATTACATGGCTGGACACTTTCTGGACAGCCCTCATACATCTAATTTTGATAAACACTGCCTAAATATCCTTCAAAATGGTTGTATCTAGTTACTTCCTAACTACCATCAGATGAGCCAAACTGTTTTCCTCATACTCTCACAACTACTGGTATTTAAAGCTCTTCAAGTGAAATAATGTTCATCTTTAAACACTACCCCAACTGCCCTCTGCACCTCAAATTGCCCAGTGCTCTTGTTCTCTCACTGCTGTTCACCAATTCAACTGCAGCCCTGGCTGGGTCACTCAAGGGAAAAGGACCCACTCTGCTAACTTCCTTCTTGCCTCTCTAATACAATACCTGCATGGGACGGTGGCCCCTCAGGATTCATGACCAAAAATGCACTAGATATGAAGCACCTTCCACTGACTATCTCAAAGACAAGACCAGACAATTAAATCTCAATCCATAAGACATGTTAACTCCAGAACCCGGGCAGAAAAAGGTTTTAAAAACAAGGAGTTTAGTCTGACATGGCATGACTTAATTGAATGACAAAAATATTACATCTTACCTACTTCTCTGAATACTTAAAGCATTTGTACTTCTAAATCTATGTCCTCAACAGGATGTGAGGTTAATTTCTTATTTCTTGGGTAGACCTGGTATTTTAAATAGCTCCTTATACCAAACTACTTTTGTTACTACAGCACACAAAATAAATTCTCACAAAAAGATTTACACAGATTTAAATCTCTCAACAACAGGTATCAACATTTTAAGAAATGTCAGTCTCCAATTTAATAAAAACTCATTTATTCTTGACTACTTCAAACAAGAGATCTAGTAGAAAAATAATTCTAACATATGAAACAGTATTTACCTTTCATATATCTAAATAACATTCTTATATGTTATTTGATTTCCTAGTTATAAATATTATCAAATGACTTTCTTATTATGGAATATCAGGATTTTCACCTTACCCCCATATTCCTTCTCCCTATGCATGAAATATAGTTGTATCACCACTGTTGGGCAAACAGATATTCAGAGGTTACATTATTAATGACCATGTAAATATAATTCACTGCTGAGCCATATAATATTGTATAGTTTCATAAGTTTTTTCTTTAAAGTATTTTTTCCCAAGGAAATAATCACTGTCTTAAAAAAACTGAACAAACAAGAAACCAATGTATCTATCATTAATCTGTCCCTCTACTGACAAAACTGTCTCAACATGTTCAAACATATCACAATGAATACTTACTTGTATTTGAATGTTTTGTCTCGCAAATGAACCTTTCTCTTTGGCTTGATCAGGAAGCATGCATTCCCTAAGCATATGCTGGGTGGATGGCAAAGGAAGGTGACTCATGAATATGCTAACTGACAGAATGAAACCAGGCAGGGATCAGTAATATCTGACTGCAATCTGCCCAGGAGTAATTCATAATTTTTCTGTTACAAAGGAACCACTAACCACTTTAAAATAAACAGAAGATATTTAACATTAGCATTCTCTAGCTAATAAAATCCAGGACTCAAAAGAGTCACATGTTAGCGACTGACAAAGAACACCAAAGAAGTCCTAATACCCAACTAACGTCTCTGTTACTCAGCTTCACAAAATCACCTAGTTTCAGAAATCCCCTAGTCCAAATAAAGGGCTCTTTTCCACTAGAGATTTTATAATAAAAGTTCAGAATTCTAGTGGTTGAAGTGGGCTCATTCATTTGAATCTCAGCTTGGTCATCTACTTGTCATAATGATCTCGGACAGGTCACTTAAATTCTGTGTGTCTCAGTTTTCCTCAATGTAAAAAGGGAGTAATAAATATATCACAGGATTAAGGCTCAGTATTTGCTATTGTAAATATATTCCCAAAATAGTATCCTCAGATTTAACAGGGTTCATCTATTACTCTAATCTACCTTAGTTACTAACCTACAAAGCTAAAATTACATCTCTTCACTCTTGAGAAAAGTACAGAAGAGACTTTTTTTACTCTTAAATATGCTTAGGTCCTTATTATATTGATGTCAACAATTGCTAATGAGGGGATTATTAACCTATAACTTGTTCCAAAGATGGCATTCAGCCCAACTTCTATGCTGGTACAGCCTCTTCCCAATTTTTTACGTTACTACTTCCCCCTTTTAGTCACAATTAACAACAGATAGCCCTTTTAGCACTCACAATGTGCTGAGCACCATTCTAAGCTTCTGTACTAACTCAGAACCCTTACAACAGCCTGGGGAGACAAGTTATTACAAAGACAAGTTAAGTAACCCGCCCAGGTTCACACAGCCAGTAAGCTGTAGAGCTAGGGCTGGAACCCAGGCAGTCTAGTTCAAGTCTGTGCTCTTATTAGCTGTGCTACATCATCTTTCTATGTAGATCACAGAGATTTTGGAAAGGGGTGTAGCACACTCAGACCTGTCCTGAAGATTGACTACCGAGAAACTGCAGAAGACTGCAGGAAGGCAGTAATGGGAGAAAGGCCAGTTTAGGGTCAGACGAGCAAGGACAGGTAAGAGCTGACAGGCAGCAGAGGGCTGGAGAGGAAGCCACGATGCAATGAGATTTTGAAGAACTGAAAGACTAATTGTATTTGAGGGAGAGAGAGAACTCAAGAATATCCAATGTTTTCCAACCGGGTAGATGAGGCAGGTGAACACTGTTTCAACAAAAACAACAGGGAAGGCAGGAGGAGGAGCAGATGGCAGACGGAGAAGGTAAGAGCAGTACGGGAACAATTGAGAGCAAGTGCGATGTTTTCTTAAGTCCTGCCCCTGACCCCACCTCCCCACCCCCAGTTACAAAAATGGAGATAGTTATATCTACCCCACAGGACAGCTAAAGATGAACAAATGCCAAATATTTACCAAGCTTCTACCAAGAGATTTAGTAGTGTCTTACTTATACTACTTCATTTAATCCTTTCAACAACCTTACTCTGGAGGCATTCTTTCCACCACGAAGATGGCCAGGTTGCCACATTTTCCAAGGTAAGACTGTTGGTGAGTAGTAGAGTTACAGCTCACTGTCTCTCAATATTGTTTCTCATTAAGCTCACTAATGCATATGCAACCTGGTACGGTGAAAGACACAGAATGGGTCTCAGAAGAGGGAAGGATAGAAGTCTTGCACTTACAGAAAATCCAAACAACAGTTTTAAGTAAGTTAACACATCAATCAACGTACTTCAAAAACTGTACTCAGAGAAGTGTAAATGATTCAGCTACACTTATCTTGAATTGGTTTTCAGATGAGGATATCACATTAATAGTTTCTTTTTGTTTTGTTTTGTTTTGGTATGTGGGTAGTTCCCTGTCCAGGAATCGAACCCAGATCACAGTGTTGATAGCGCAAGTGCCAAAACCTTAAGCCACTACAACACCAAGGAACTCCCCACATTAATAGTTTAATAGTTTTTATCTCAACAGTTGTGCTAAAATAATTAGCAGATCAACCAGCAGAAAACGGCAATGGTCATTAAGACTAAGTGACAATTCTCAATATGACACAGAAAGCTTATCTGACTGTATTACAGGTTCCCTAGGGACAGAAATTAAGGCATGGAAAGGATCTTCCTAAGAGTATCTGGTCAATTACAGGACATGTTAAAAATAAGACTGAAATTCTAGGTTCTCTTTCAATTATTAGTGAAAATTAACTTTCCAGAAAGAAATAGGCAAATGAACATTTAGAATCACAAATTCTAACAGATAATCAACTACTAGTTCCAAACAAATCTTAACCTACACAAATCACTGTATCAATAGTTGCCTAACTCCACTTATCTGAACCCAAAATACAACCAACACAGTATATTCATTCCTCTGTCTCTGCCTTTACGGCCACACTGGTCTTTTATTTTCTGCAGGACGACAAGCCCTTGCCCTCCTCGGGGCCTCTGCAATGGCTACCTCAGGCTAGCTAGCCCTCATTTCCCTCTTCCCACAGACAGCTTGCTTCTTATCCTTTATGGTCTATCTTAAATGCCACTTCCTCAGAGATCTTCCTGGTCACCTGAAGTACACACCCCAAATATTCTCTGTTTCGAAGACCTACTGTCCACTTCCTTGTATATAGTACCATAAGCACTATGGTGTCTATTTCAATCCTCTTCACCTCCAACAGAATTCAAGTTCCAAAAGGGCAGGGAACTTCATCTGAATTGTTGTTTGCCTGGCACATAGTGGGTGCTCAACAAGTATTGGTTACTTGAATAAAGTAAAGGGGTGCCAGGCATCATTATGCTAGGTTGTGGGATCTGCAAAGAAGAGATTGCTTGGGACTTCCCTGGTAGTGTAGTGGCTAGGCTTTGGCGCTATCAACTCTGCGGCCTGGGTTCGATTCCCAGCCAGGGAACTACCCACATAAAGAAAAGCAAAAAAAAAAAAAAAAAGATTGCTTGCCCTCAGACAGTTCAAGTTCTAGTGGGGAAATAGACCAGCAAATAATTAGCAAACAGTGAAATAAATGAGTGCTATATGGGTTACCCAGAGGGTGTTAAAGAGGCATACCAAACCCAGGAGAGTGGGGGAAGGGAAAGCATGTTTTCAGGAGGTAATGATGCCAGCAAAACCCAAGGGGAGATTAGCCTTTTCTTCTCACATGGGAGCTACAATGAAGTTTTATCCAAACACATGAAATAAGATGGACCGCCAAGTTCAACTCAAGATCTGAAAGAGAGGAGGGTGCAAGCCATCTGAAAGAGAAAGCTTTGTTTCCCACATAGCAAGATGCAAGGAGAGCCAGAATGAATGCATTTATATCTGTAAAGAAACAAGTTATCCCACAGCAAGGGTACACCCTGTAAGCACCTAATAAGAATTAAAAAACGGCTGGCAAGAGACATGGAAGCAAATGGGAAGGGGAGGAGCAGCATTTGCTCACAGACATGAGGTGCCTGGTCACAAGGGAGCTCCTGATTATGAGATGGTGGCATCATCTGATTATGACAGGCCATTAAACACTTGATTCCTCTCATTGCTCCTATTCTGATTCCTTCTCAAGATAACTTTCTAGTTATGGTACGGGCTCCTAGCTATGCTTAGGAAAGACCATACTGCTACACACTGAAAATTATATGCTGGTTGTCCAATTTTACCTTTCACATTCATAGACTTGGCTAATCTGAGACCAGGGAGATAAACCTGCTCTTAGTTCATCAATTAAATATTTGGAGTGAGGGAGCCCGCTCCCAACAAAGAATGAGGTTAGCCTGACTTCAGAGGCAAGAAAAAGGATTTAAGAAAAATGTTTGAGGTGGTTCTAACAGATAGAAGCAGTGAGGGAAGAGGGACAAGCCCAAGATGATTCCAAGGTTTTAGGCACAAGTTATCTGGGGATGGTATTATCATTCAGCAAGAGAACAGTACAGTAAGGGGAGGTGTAGGATTCATAGAGATGTCCCATTTGGACATAGTGAATCTTCAATCTCTGATGGTCCAGCAGGCATTTGGCCATCCCAGCCTAAAACTTAAGAGATAGGAAATTTTAATTTTGGAGACACTAGTGTTCAGTCAATAATAAATGAAATTACCCAAGAAAAGTGTATCAACTAACAAGAAATGAGGACCAGTGTGGAACCTGAGTAAACCCATTATTTAAGGACAGAAGAAGAGGAACCTTGCAAAGCAGGCTGTGAAATATAGGCAAGCATCTAGAATTATTCGAAGTATGTTTTGGGTTATCATTCAATGTGAGATTTCAACAACTACATGTGCAATATTTTAAAGAGGAAGTACAAGTTTTAAAATAAAAAGGAAAATAATTTCTTGTAGTTAAGTTACCAAAAAAGACAAATGTTCTTTTAGAATACCATAATATGGCTTCCTGGGACAGGAAGGAAATCAACAAGATACACCCTACTGACTTCTTACCAGCACTTCAAAAAGCGAAATAAACCTGGCTGCAGGGAACAAAGAATTTTCTTCTGGGACCTACTTTAAATGTTCAAATCTTGCCAAGAGTTCAAAGTCCATGATGCTAACCACCTCTGGATGAATTTCCAAAGCAGAGATAAAAGCTCCAATGTGTGTTTTAATGACTAACATTGGTTTTGAAGGACATTACTGCACATTTATACTCTGACAAACTAAACCTTTATCCCCTAAGAGGTTCATGATATAACACAGTGCTATTCTCCCGAGTAGTACCACTGAGTTTGACTGAGTTGGAAGAGCCACTGAAAAATGTATTGTCATCAAAAACCATTTATTAAGGTTTTGTTATTGTTGTTGTTTTTAGCAAAGCCAAGTGCTAAAAAATGAATTGTACAACATTCCCTATGCTAACATAGTTTACAACTTTGTTAGGGAAGACCCAACTACTTCGTAAGAAAACCCAGGGACTTCAACAGAAGTTACAAAGTTAAGTGCCAAATAGTGGTACAACAGGCCAGATTAGGAAGTAATCACTAAAGACTGGATTGCATAAGAAGAAAATGGGATTTAAGACAGACTTTTAAGGAATGGCAAGACAGTCAGGATGAGGAAGACGTGAGGTGATACGAGTGCTGCAGGGGTACAGGCATGAGCAAAAACACAGATGCAGCAACTGTGCTAGGAACTGGGTGATCAGTTTTTCTAGAATAAGAGATTTATGTAGGCAGGCAGTAGTCGATAAGGCCAGAGAAGCAGAAAAGAGGCAAGAAGCCAAGGGCCAGTCCACAGAATGTTGTATTTTATCCTATGGAGAGTATGTAGCCAGCAATGGTTTTTATATGGATGGATGGCAGATATAAAGCAAGATTTTAGAAAACTTAACCTGGCCGCTGTGTTTAGAAGGGGTAATAAGGAATCATTATTGTGGTGGAGCACACATTTGTTAAAACTCAGCGAATTATACCCTTAAAAATTGCTAAATTTTACTGTATGTAAACTATACATCAATAAGGCCAATTAAAAGCAAAACAGGACAAAGGTAAAACAGGAAAAAGTATTAAAAATACAGACTGTAAAAAAAAAATACAGCCTATAAAACTCTGAATGTTTGATAGCTGAGGTTAATTCAGCAGTGTGCTGAACCATCTCTTCCCAACTTCAAGTTCAGTGACATCACACTGGTAGTGAAACCAGCCATGGTCGGGTATTTACACGTC
The DNA here is from genome assembly GCA_004026885.1 of Lyroderma lyra. Taxonomy (NCBI): domain Eukaryota; kingdom Metazoa; phylum Chordata; class Mammalia; order Chiroptera; family Megadermatidae; genus Lyroderma; species Lyroderma lyra. The sequence goes on from PVJL010001762.1 coordinate 134,618, forward strand.
TGAATTCAGCAAAGTTATTGAATCAGGGCTTTACCTCCCCAGGGTAGTTGTTCAACATTCACCAGTACACCACTATGTCATTTCTATACAAGGTCTAGTATGAATATGGCATTAAATAAAGATCCCCTCAACATTTTCTTCTAATTCAAAATGACAATTCTGAAATACCATTTATCTTACCATCAGCAGTTGGCTACCAAAAAAGTACAAAATTTAAGAGCCTAACATTTTATTAGTATCACGAGCTAAAGGATGCCTATGAATGAGACAGAAACCTTTGTTTGTGTCACTCAATCAAAGTTTTCTAGCTATTATGTGGTTCCCCTGGGACTAACACCAATTGATGATGATAATGCACAAAAAATTCCAGCATTCACTCCATTATAATAAAGGCTAATTGCACAGGCCTATTATTGGAATATGCTTTCCTAGTTCAAACTAGCTGCATTTCAAAAGAGTAAAGAGGGTTTTCTGGAGAAACCCTACTGTGAAAAGATGAACTTTGTCTTTAACGACTTAGTTTCAGAAACTATTCATTTATAGATGCCTACTTCACATCTTTGAAGCAAAATGGGTCATTTGTTATGTAGATTACCAAGCAATCACTTAAAAATAAAGAGGTTTCTTCTTTAGAAGCTCCAGCTAACTCTCTGCACAGGCTTAATCTGAAAACCAGCACAGTGTACTTCTAAATATGACAGCAAATAATTCTTTGAACTCTTCTGATTTAGCTTCAGAGAAATGTGAACTTCCTTGAAATATGAACAGAAATATGCACATTTTCCACATACACCCCCCCCCTTTCAGGGACCAACCTGGGGTTCCTCCCAAGAAAGGCTGCCTTTATGAAGCTCCTGGATCTCTCTCTGTTGGTAAAAACTCAGGGTATTGGGGGAGGGGTATGGCAAGAGGCATATGAAGATGTTCTCTACAGTAGGTCCCTAACTAACAGAGTTGAGTTTTGCTTCAAAAGTACTTAAGTCCATTACTCAGAACTCAGAATGTAATTTCTCACAAATAAAAGCCAATTTAACTCACTTGTATCTGAGGTACATTATTTACTTTGGAATATTAATCCTCATCTACACCAATGTTTCTACTAGAAAATGTAACTGCTTTTGGAGTTCTAAATTGAGATGATGATATCTTCATCATTGGAACCTTGTTGCACCTAGTGCCCTCTCTCAGAGGAAGGGAAATAATATGGAGTAAGAAGAATGATCGTTAAGAACTATGAAATATAAGAGGCAGGAAGAAAATGTCAGGTGGGAGAAATGACTGGAAATAGAGAGAAGAAAGTATGTAAGAACCACCAGGGTATCAACATCTCCTGCCCCAACAATATCTAGGTGGGGAGAGAGGGGTGGTAGGTTCTCTATTGGACACGTATCCTTTGATCAATGAGTCCATGAGTTTCTGACCTACACTCCAAATTAAGAACACTGCTCTAGGGAGTGAGCTGCCAGGCCATGAAGAGCACACAAGGGGACGGTTTTGAGCCCCAGGCCTTCTTTGTACCAGACCCTAGCCCAAGAGTCTTTTCTTTTTTGCCTCTTTCCTTGGGCTTTTAATTCTCCTAAAAGAGTACAAATAAGAACCCCCACAAGAAATGAAAAATATACATGTGGCCCCACTGCTTTATTAATAAATATTTACCGCTTTTCAAAAGGTACAATGTACAGTTCTAGGAGCTGGAGACAAAGGTATAAAAGTGACAGGATCTATCCTCCAAAGAGCAGCTTTTAAGAGGCAGGAGATGGATCACAAGCACACAGCTGATTATCGAGTGGTAACTGCTTATCTGGGGGGAAAACAAAGAGTGCTATTAAAGCATGCAGAAGACAGGAAAAGCATCTAAACAAATGTAGAGACAGAGGGACAAGTACAAGCAAGGCTTTGAGGAAGATGCAAAGCTGGAGATGAATACTGAAGAATAAATGAAAGTTAGCCAAAAGAGAAAAGGACTGTGCAGGACATTTAGAACTGTGCTCTGAGAAGGCCGGTACACCACAGAGCTGGTGCAGCACCACAGTTCAGATGTTCACGACAGGAAGGCACTGCACCTTCTCTATTGAAATGACTTTTATACCAAGGTTAGGCCTCAAACCACAGGCACTTAAGAACTAAGGGGTTTCAAGCAGGAAGTGCATGATTAGATGAACTAAAAACAGGCTCACTCTAGCAGCAAAGACACAGACTAGATATAGGGAGTCCTGAAGTTGTGAGATATTTGCAACAGTCCAGGTAGATCATGAGGGCCTGAATAAAGCAGTGATGGTGGGGATAGAGAGAAAAGGGGAGAGTAATGACCTCAAGGGGGCAGAATAAACAGGATGGGGGAGGAGTTAAGGGACATCTAGGTTTCCCACCTGAGTAACAGATGAGTGAACACACAGACTCATTTGATTTTGGAGGATCCAGTAATGAAATCATTATGAGACATTTTAAAGTTTTAGGTGCCTGTTGGGATATTCTTAGAAATTTGGAAGGCAGGCAGCTATACTAATCTAGAGTTGAGAACTAACTGAAGATGCATATATATGAATCATTTTGTAACAAAGGATGTGTTATGTAAGAAAACTGAGGATGAAACCCATGGGAAAACCAATTTAATAAATCTACATTAACCCAAAGAGATGTAGGACCAACGTAAGGTTTTATGATGAGACAGAATTAAGTATGTTCCTTTAGTCTAGGGGTCCACACACTATGGCCCATGTTCTGTTATATAAATAAAGTTTTATTGGACCATACCAAGTCCATCCACTAATGTACTGCTGATGGCTGCTTCTGTGCTGCAACAGCAGAGTTGAGTGGTTTAAAAGACTGTTGGCCCATAAAGCCTACTATTTCTCCCATCCCTACTTCCTACCTTAGTTTTTCCATCTAGAAAACAAAAAGTCCACTATATTTAAATGCAGTAAGAACTTAAAAGGCCCATGAAAGTTGTTAATTTAGTTATCAATGCCATTCATCAAAATTTATGTCAACTGTTAAAAAGTTTTATTCAACATATGTGTATTAAAGGTTTTAAAGTATATAAAAATTTACAACATACAATTTGAGAATATACATTTAAATTACAAAGCAATTTACTGATTTACATGTGACTACAAAATAATGGGAATCCCAAACTTTGTGCCTTATGTCCAATTCAGAATGTTAAACCACAGTCTACTCCAGAAAGCATTCACCTCCACAAAAACCTTTGGTAACAGAAGAAATGGGCCACAAAGCAGAGTAAGTCACCACCCTCTCCACCACCACTGCATCATTTTCTGAACACCTACTGTCCAGATACCACGCTGAGCACCTAATGCCTGTTTGTGTCATTCAAGTCCTATAATAACCCCATGAGGGCATCCACCCATTTCAGATGAGGAAACTGAGTCTTAGAAAGGTTAAGAGCCTCAACGTAAGGTCATCCAGTAGAGAGTGGGCAGGAGAACCAGTAACACTGGTACAACCACACTAAGAACCAGGTCTGACCTTGGAGGCTCTGTATTCACCCTCAACCCCATACTTCAGTTTGTTACCTACACCGAAGGAGATAACATCTGTAAAGGGACAAATGGAATCTGGAAACAACTAGAAACATGTATCTGCCTCTCCTCCTCCTTTGGAACTCAATGCAGGTCTTAGAACCCACGTTGGCATCACAGGTGTAAGAAGGTGAAACCTATCGACTGTCACAATGGGCTCTGGCCTTGGAACCACAACCAGGTACAGCGTCCACTGCCGCCAGCAAACACTATCTGAATGCCAAACCACCACCTCACAAATGAACTTTTTCAGCAACCTCCTCTATAAATGGCAGCCAACACAAATAATAAAAAGATCTTAGTAAATCAGATATTACAGTAATGTACTCTAAAAGGTAATATGATACACTCAGTGGAAAGAACAGAGGCTTTCACTTCGCACTGACCCAGGTTCAAATTTTGGTTTTTACCTTGCTAACAATGTCACCCCAATAAAGTCTAACAATAAAAATGAATTAAAAAAAAAATTTGGTTTTAACACTGGCCATATGACAGTAAATCACTTATATTCTCTAAGCCCTCTCCCTCAAGGAAATAAGACTACCCTCCTGGCCATGTGGTCCAGGGAAATACCAGTATGTAACACAGAGTTGAGTGGTTCAGAGTCAGACAACCTAAGTTTGTCACCTAGCTCTGCAACTTACTTGGCATAAAACTGGGGCCTAAGCCTCAGGTTTCTCATCTTTAAAAGAGGAAAAATGACAAGAGGATCTACTGCTCAGAGTTATTTTGAGGATTAAATAAGATACCCACAGTGCTAAAAACACAGTGCGCTTGGCACAAAGTCAGTCCTCAAAGAGGCTTTTTATCAGCTCAAGTTATAGACCAAATGACAATTCAATTTCCAACATTCCTAGAAATGATCATTAGAGAAAGCAGTATCTTTCTCTGAGGGTAAGAAATTAACTCTTATAGCTTTAAAGGTGTGGTAGAAATACATTTCCCAAGAAAAACCAGTGGCTTTGGCTCTACTTTGTTAAATGGCAGGAAATTTTCTTCATCTGTTGCCTCAATCAAACCTTAAAATAAATATTAAATAATAATACTGGTGCATTCAGGCATGCAACGCTCTTAAGCAGAATAAGAATATGTACCCCCACATATGGTTTTCAGAGCACTGGGAATAAACACTGGAAAGGCTCTGTTTGGAAGCAGAACTCTCTTTTTAAATAGCCTGCCTGCAACTGTGGCCAAAGCAGAAGCAAACAGGCTTGGTTCAGTGGCCCAAGACCCAATCTGCCTGTCTTTCAAAAGGAATGCCCCCCTGCCCCCCCCCGCCGCCACCCCTAACATGCACAGATCATTGAGCCACACCCCCCTCTCAAAAGATATTGTTTCACAGATTTTTTGTCAATCATTAGTTCAGGATATAGAAACAAATCAAAAGCTATGCAAAGATAATCTATAGTAAAAAAATGTTTGTCCTTTAGCAGCCTTGTAAATTCATGCAGCTAAAATGTGCCTTTCACACGAAGTTCAATTATTAATGACAAGACAGAAGAAATCCATAAAGCCCTCTGAATCTCAAAAGGCTTTCTCAGATAGCTTTCAAATGGCTTATATTCCTGCACCTGTTAATTTTTCTTCAAATAACTTCAGCTTTTTTTTTTTTTTAGGCAGATAACCACATTTATTTAATCCAGAACTTTAATACCTTAAACACAAAGTTTTAATGGGCACTATAACTAGCTTAACATAGAAGTCCTCTGCCATTAAACATATCCACTTCAAGGGGGATCTAAGAAAAACAGAAAAACATCTTCAGATATAGCACTGGCTTTATCCACCACAGAAATCAACATGCTTAACTTATACAGACCTTAACAGACCTCCTTTAAATTTCTCAGCCATTTGTTATATAGCATATGCACAAGTGGTTAATGTTCTTGTGTTTTACCTCCTTTTTTTTTTTTAACCATTTATCTATGCTCAAATTCTCACAGCTGTTTTTTAAAATCCTTACCAAAAATCCAATCCAGGACCAGAGCCATTCTCTCCAGCACTATGCAACAACCTAGTTCAGATTTGTTTTGAAAGTTAATGGGAAAGAAAGTAGCTTTTCTGTTTTAGACTTCATTCCTGGGGAAATGGAAATAGATGCAAGCCTTCAAGGTTATACAGTACGCACAGAGAACATCCTGTCCACCTCTAGCATGCTCATAGCTAATGGCGAAACCACCTGCAAAGGTCTCATTTGCTCAGTCTCAGATGTTGCACACAAATTCAAGATTATGCTGTTTCATTTTATTTATTTTAGAAAAGACACCTTGTATCCAACTGATCTGGCCCACTTCTGTTGCCAACATGTTAACGTTTGCTAAAGGCAGGAAGAAAATACAACAGTCCCAGTGGAACCCCAAGCATAAACTCTCACATCTCTACTCCTTTCCCACCTGTTAAACTGTATGTGTGCAAGTGTGCTAGAGTCTTGCTGGGTGACAAATGACAAGGCTCAATACTGAGGGAGTTTCTGAAAGGAAAGGGCAAAGACAGGAATATTGGTGACACAAACTTGTCTAGATCTTTTAATCTTAGGTGTGGTTCTCTCAGCCCTCTCCCAGAATTAAGTCCTAAACTAATAAAAAGCCTTTATTTTAGAGCTATCATGGAGGGAAGTATGTAATCAAGTATAGGAAAGACAAAACTTTGAACTATAAGGTTTAGAAAAGTTCTTTTTTGAAAAATCAACTTGCATGGTTTTCCTAAATTAAAAATAACATCTGTGTAGCATTCAGTGTTGCCCCACATCTTAATGAATTTATCTTTGAATATTCTCCTCAAAACTAACACAAGTGTGAGATTACCAGGAGCTAGTACTCAACATGCACACACTAAGTGTTTTCTGGTCTGCGCTATACGTTTAACATTTATTCTTTTAAGATACTAAGAAGTTCAAAATACTACAACTCTCTCCAACTTGGTCTCCAAAATTGCTTCTACTCAAATTAGGTGCTGGCAGGCCTCTCAACATTCATGCCTTAAAACAAGACAAATGCTCCTATAAAAAGGACTGGCAGGTAAGGAATGTCAAAAGTAGCAAGGACTCCAAAGAGACCTCTCCTGTGTACACACACACACACACACACACACACACACACACACTCTCTCTCTCTCTCTCTCTCTCTCTCTCTCTCTCTCTCTGTCACTCACTCAACAAGAGGTACTCAAAATTTCTAAAGGAAGTTCTTTGAACTATTTTCATACTTGCTATGATGTAGCAAGAATGAGAGACTAAAATTGAAAATATCCTGAGAGACACTGTCCAAAAATACAAATTCTTAAAATTACCAACTCTGTACAAACCTGTGCCCATTCCTGTGACAACAGAAAGAAAAAACCGTGAAGACCATCTGCTGTCCCACTTAAAACCAAGGAGCAAGGATAAGAGCAAATGTATCACATGAAAGGCTATAATTATTTCTTATTTTGGAAAGCAAATGCCCAACTCCAGTACAAAGGAAAACTATCAATTTCTATTATCCCTCTGTTTCAAAAGGACATTATAAATAAGCACCAAAGCTATTGAGTTGGAAACTGAAAACAAAAGCTTGATTGACCAGAATCTTTAAAATACCAAAATCCATTTCTAGAAAAAACAAAAATCCCTGCTTAAAACCTTCACCAGTGACTCTGAGTGCCTGTAGTACAACACTCCTTTTCAGCCTGTCCATGTCTGCCTCTTCCTTGGCCTCCCAACGCTGGGACTCCATGCACCGTCATTAACACTCAGTAAGCCCTTTGAATGATGTGGTTTTACAGCTCTATGCCTTTGCCTAGTCCCGTCCTCTCCACCTGGAATGTATTTCAAATCTGTCTGAAAATGTCTACTCATATTTCAAGACCAATATCTCTCCCAACAGTCACATTTCCAAGTAGGCTGCACACTACTCCCTCATCTGTGTCCCTCTGCCACTCCTAAGATTGACAAAATTCACCTCTGTCTCCTCGAATAGGGAAGCTATATCTCAATTCCCTTGGTAGCATCTTTAATGCTTTGCAAAGGGTCCGGCAGGGAAAAGGCATTCAAAGTACTTGATTAGAAAACAGACTGAGAAAACACTGAATACTATTTCACATCTAACAGATGGGCAAATATTAGATAGCTAGACAAGTGTTGGTGTGAAGATGAAAAGACAAAGTCTCAAAATGCTGTTGGTAGAAATGTAAAGGTTGGTACAACCACTTTGAAGAGTAGGATTTTCACATCTAGCAAGGCTGAAGATGTGCACTACTAAGACTAGCAACTCTGCTTCAGGTTATATACATTAGCCACTATTTGTCAAATGTAGCTAGCACTTAATTAGCATTTTTTAAATGAAGGGGGGATGTGTGTACACTTATTTATCTTGATATGCATCTCGCAGATTCCATGGGTAAATATTTTTTCCAGGACATTTTTATAAAACTATAGTTTCCAGTACACATATATATACACACACATACATACATGCCGGGTGTCAATATAAAGTACATTTATTGTGTCCAATGAACAAAAAAGCCTGATAAACAGTGCCCTAGAGAAACACGCACATTCAAAAAGACATTCATAAATGTTCATTACAGAACTACATATAATGGTGAAAAACTGGAAGTAATCTAAATGTACATTAACAAAATGAATATGCAAAATAAGGTATATGGATTTAACTTATGAGTTAAAAACAGAGCTGGGAGTTCCCTGATGGTCTAGCGGCTTAAGGCTTCGGCATTGGCGCTGTCAGCGCTGCGGCCTGGGTTCGATTCCCAGTCAGGGAGCTACCCACATACCAAAAAGCAAAAAAAAAAAAACAAAAAAAAAACCAAAAACCAAAAAAAAAAAACCAGAGCTATTTCTATCAACATCAATGAATCTCAAAAGTAATACTGAACTAAAATGTATGAAACCATTTATTTAAACATGCAGAACAATGCTACATATCACTTATGGATATGTACATATGTAAGAAGTAAAAAAAAAATGACTAGAGAATTTCACAGGGGGCTTCAACTTAACTTCGGGTCTTATTTTCTTTTAAAAAAACAATTTCTGAAGCAAATAAGGCAAAACGATAAGATCTGACAAAAATGGATAACAGCCTCTGTTCTATTTACCTTAGATTTCTTGTGGTGCTCAAAAATATTTCATCATCTAAAAAACACTTTTAAATAAACTAGAACATATAATGAAAAAATAATAAAAACAACCACCTTGAAAATGTCTTGGCATCCATAGCTCCAAATCAACACATATTCCATATGTTACTTAAAATTAAAAAAAAAAAAAAAAAGCTAACATCTGAAAGCTTGTTGTCAGACACAATCTCACTTAATTGATGCAGCAGCCCTTTCTGGCAGGACTGTTCTATTACACTGACTGCATCACTGTCTCTGTCTTTAATCTTGAGGTTCCAGTTTTATTCACCATTCCACATTTTTTTAAGGGTACAGAAAGGGATTAACCTTTTTAAAAGATTTTAATATGGATTTAAATCAAAGGAGTGCTTCTGCTCAATTCTGAGTTAATCCAAAGAACCTATTCCAAGAATTACACATAACTGAAATTTTACTAAAATATATCCTATCTCTGCAGTTTGTGCAAAATAAATACATATACAATGAATGCCAATCAAAGTTCCATTTGGTCACTTTTCCTTAAAAAATCAATACAAGGGAGTTCCCAGGTGGTGTAGTGGCTAGGCTTCGGCGCTGTCAACGCTGCGACCTGGGTTCAATTCCCAGCCAGGGAACTAACCCCCCCGCCCCGCCCCCCAAAAAAAATCAATTCAGTGAATATGGGTCTACTTCAAGTACATTCTGCATAAATTGCCAATTTTTACAAAATGTGCAGCTATAACAACTACTTTAAACTCTAAAAGCTGAGTTTACAAGTTATTATAATGTGTGAAAAATATTTTCCCAACTAGCATAAATTTTAATGCAATCTTTTTGATACTAATTTGTGTTAAATTATTGTTATTTTGTTTAATACTGTATTAAATTGTTTAAAGAGTAAGGATACACACTTACTCTTTCTTCCCCTGTAAATGGATAAACAATCTTATCACTTGGATATTTCCTCTATGGAAACTGCATGACATACATGAAATTATTTTAAATACTCTTTGGTGTGATCATTGTACTGTGGTCACATAAGAAGTCCTGACTCTTTGAAGATGTATGTTCAAGTATTTAGGCTGAAGTGTCAAGATACGGGCAACTTACCTGCAAAATGGTTTAAATAAAAATATATATGATGAAGCAAATATGGCAAAATATTTATTATTGATTCCCACCGTGGCATGATATACGGGTATTTATTTATATCAGTTCCACTGTTATGTATCTAAGATTTTTCATAGAATAAAATTTTCCAATCATTATCTGTTGGGAAATCTTAATATTGCTATCATGCAACTTTATCTGAATTACCTTTCCCAACTAACTTCCAGAATAAAGTGAAGTTTTACCTGCTTTTGTAGTTTTACTCATAAAAATGTGGCAGCTGAAAGATGATGATGGACAATAAGGTCCAGTTAGAGGCCTACCACGGTATTTTAACCAGTATTATTGCCAACCTAGAATTGGTTCTGCGGTATTAATTATTCATAATCAAAAGCAACCCTCTCTTGCTACTGAACAAGCTTAGACACTTTTTATATCAGCTTTTTTTTTTTTTTTTAAAATATGGGTAGTTCCCTGGCTGGGAAGCAAACCCAGGCCACAGCATTGAGAGCACGGAAGCCTAGCCACTACACCACCAGGGAACTCCCTTAGACACTTTTTATGTGATTAGAAGTTACATAGTAATTTAGAAAAAACCATAAAATTGATTACCAATTTCCTCAATCACATTTCCAATAAGCCAAATTTCCGAAAAAGGATTTATCACTTAATCCCTTGTTCTAATAATTAGCTTAAACACCCCAATGCCCAATTATAAACATCTAAGGTGACTGATAACAGATAGAACTGGTCCTTAAAACACGAAGCATTCTGAAATCCACAGACGTAATACCAGGGAATCAGAGAACAAAGATGAAGGAGAAATTTACTGGCTTAATTGTTTGAAAGAATCTGAATAAGGGCTTTGTTCCATCTACTAAACCATACTGCCTCTCCAGATGTACTCATTTGTATCCATAGAGTGAGCAGATGTACTTATTCCGAAGCACAAAATGAGAAGGCATTCTTAAGCTGGCTGTGCCTCACTACCAGACAAGGACTGTAACATCTTGCCTCGATTCCACCATGTGCAATAATGGCAACAGCTGATTCTTTCAGAATTGGTCAAAGTTGGACTTAAAACACAGTAAACAAGGCATCTTTCTCCGTTCAGCAGGTGATGAGCTAACAACATTGGATATAATTTTAATAATTGCAAGTTCATAACATTTTAACTAATTCCAGGAATCCATTCCTAGGAATGAAAGGGCAACAACTGTTACTGGCATGAGACAGAGGCTTTTCCTACTGAAACTTAACATTCATGCAGTTCTCTAAATGCGAAGCGACGTTACCACCATAGTTCAAAGTCAGAAGTGAAGGTGTCAAGGTTTCCTATTTCATACTTCTAAAAAGCTCTAGTAAATAGTCATACCAGGAATGTAATAAACTACAGAAGTTATTTTTACTATCCACATCTAACTGCAAAGATAGTAAGATTCAAGATAAGATTTTAAATTTACGTTATAAAGCTATTTTCAATTCTCTATTCCCTAGAAGAAAATACATATGGCTGTAAAGGTCTTTTACATTTTACAAACACACACACACACACACACACACACACACACACACAAAAGCTACAGATAAAATATCTACAGATGAAATCAGAATATTCAAGTTGCAAAAACAGGATCATTTCAGCCAACTCCTTATTTCATAGGTAAGGAAACTGATACCCAAGAAGAAGTAATGGCACAAGGTCCCATGGCACAAGCAGTAGAGCCAAGGGCAAGAACTCTATATGGTCTTCCAGGCAGTTTTCTTACTAATACCAAACACCCAAATTAAGTCCTCTGAGTTAAAGTTTGAAGATACCAGTTAAACTATAAACAAAAAGAATCAGTTAACATTTTTTCCTTTCTCTTAATGCCCAAATAAGTAATTTTATCATCTAAGCCCAGTCCCCCAGCAGAGCAGAACCTAAAAGACATGGGATAAAGGTTAAGAATTTTATAAACTGTAATTCAAGATGTGGGGTACTTCATGGGAAGCCAGGCCTAAATAATAATGCTCCCAAATATGTAAATAAAAGAAAAAATAAAACTTAATATTTACGTGACATACACTGCTGGTTAAGCGGCCCAAAATTTACTTTCCCTTCATTCTTACAATAAAACTGTGAGTTTTATTAAGGGCAGTTAAAAAGGGCAGTGTTTCTCAGCCTTTTTTGCAGCTGGAGTTGGTCAGCTGACATTTTTTGCCAGGATGTAAGTACAATTTACAGGAGGGGACACTGAGAAAAGTTGGGGGGGGGGGGCAGTCTTAGCTAGTTCTTATACCTTTGCTTTACTCACCCTTTTCTTCCTCCTCCTGCATGAAACATTGACATGATGGCAGGAGCGACCCCTTTAGGTAACAAGCCAGACACTAAAGACGCCTGGGTCAAAAGAATCTGGGTTCCCGATGACATCAACCTTGCCCTATGTGCCTACCTGCTAACTCCATGTTACAGGTATATTATTTCAGATCTGTTACTAGCAGGCAATGACAATTCCTGAGTTATTCTCTAAGCAACTATATGCATTCACATACATTATTTTATATGATCCTTCAAGCAATCCTATAATGTAGTATTTTCATATTCTGGACAAGGAAACCAAATGCAGATGCAAATCCAAATATGTAACTAAAGCCTATGGTCAATCTACTATATTTTACTTTTCAAATGTAGTACATGTCTGAAAAAAGATATGCATTTCAAAATATTTGCTTAATCATTTCTTATATAATGTGCTACAAATCTATGCATTCCTTTCTATAAACACCATTAAAACTCTGCAAAACCATAATTAAATTTCAAGAACCTCTGTGGGTAAATTCTTTACCAAGAGTCCTCCTTTGGTTGACAGATGAGCGAGCATACCTCCTGCAAAGTATCAGAGGTGGCCCTACTGGTTCCAGAGGGTGCACAGATCATAAAAAAGCAAAAAGCTCAGCCTATTCACCTTATAGCAACACACATAATCTTGGTCACACATCACATTCTAGTATGTACATACTATCGGTGACTAAATTACAACCGATGATCCTTAATCAAGTGAGGCCACCAGATACCTTCCATCCCCACGGGTACCCTCTTATTTACTTCCTGCCTCTATGACATTCAGCTTCCTCCAAGAAGCCATCTCAAGCCTTGACAGACTCAACTCCATACTTTTCCAAGGTCCTACTCTCTTTATACACTTACTTTTAAGGGCGAATATGTTATATATTAATATTTGTGTAGTATCTTTATAGAGCTGACCCTTGCACGATGCAGGAGGTAGGGGCACGGACTTCCTGCACAGTCAAAAACTGTTTGTGGGTTTGGGTCCCCCCAAACTTAATAATAGCCTACTGTTGACTGAAAGTCTTACTGATAACATTCACAGCAGATTAACATATATTTTGTATGTTATGTGTATAATACAATAAAGCTAGAGAAAAGAAAAAAGTTAAGAAAAATCACAAGAAAATATATTTACTGTACTGCACATTTTCATTGAAAAAATTCACATATGAGTGGACCTGCGCAGTTCAAACCTGTGCTGTTCAAGGGTCAACTGTACCTCATGTTATGATCCTATTTGTTTTTACAAAGAATTAAAGAGAAGCACTGGCTTAATAATAGAAAAACTTATCTTCAAATAGAACTACCCAAGAGAACAGAAAAAGCTCTAAGGTGAAGAAATGAGCATCTGTACCACCTAGGTCCTCATAAAACAATGCAGAATAAATATGAACAGTGCTTAGATTCAGAATAACAGAAACCCAAAGTAGACCTGTGAGTTAATTCCTCAAGCAAGCTTCAGTGAGGTATTAACAAATTTTAAAACTTTTTATTAAAAGAAACTTAAAAAAATTTTAATTCTGCTATTTCTTCTTCACTCCTTTTCTAAGAACTACACCATAAAACCTCCCAAGGCCTGCTTTACACAGAAATTGGGAAAAACTCAATACTTACCAATATGTTCCCGTCAACAATATGATGAAATAGAAAAAGATTTGCATATAAAAAAATTTCTCAGTTTCATATTTTATTTTATTTTTTTATTTTTTTGCTTTTTGGTATGTGGGTAGCTCCCAGACTGGGAATCGAACCTAGGCCACAGCGCTGACAGCGCCAACACCGAAGCCTTAAGCCACTACACCATCAGGGAACTCCCCATATTTTATTTTAAAAGCCTGAATTCTGGCACTGAAGTATAGTCTTCTACCTTGGAATAAAGGTAACTAACTGCTTTATGAATGAAATATTCTAACAATGGGCCCCCACTGTCAACCACCCAGAGTCAACTCAGTGCCTGATAAAAACAATTAATGAATCAAATCCTGTGTAGCCCAAGAAATAAACTGCTATCCAAATGTGCTTCCTCTTCCTCTACACACACAGAGGCGCTACCTTATTTCATCACATCAGTGATACACCACTGTTTGAAGACACACTATGAAAGAAAAAAGCTGACGATTAAAATATGATCATCAACTGTAAGACATCTCAATTTCCAAGTTGTTAAGATGCAGAAAAAAATGGCTTAGAATCTATAAAATGTAGTGCAAACCTGACATTCTTTACTAACATCAAAAACACCATCTTGACAAAAACACCAATTTTCTTTCTTTGCTAAATGTGTGTATTTACATGGTTTTTTTGTATAAGTCAATTCAATCTGAGTCAAATATTTTATTAAGGAACCTACTACCTATTATGCCAATACTATGCTAGGTACAAATAAAGCACATCCTACATTTTATAATGTGACAACTTCTCTTCCAACATATAGCAGTCCCCCGCTTATACATTCCAAGATTCCCCCAGTGCATGCCTGAAACTGCAAATAGTACCGAACCCCATATAGATATACACACACATATACATATATATTCATATATACACACACAAATACATACATACTCACTTAGAAGACAAGGAAGCACTTGACAGCTTCCTGAAGTGTCAGCATCACTATTCTTGCACTTGGGAGACATTAAGTAAATAGGGGCTCCTTGAACATAAGCACTGCAATACCATGACAGGGAATCTGACGACAGACAGCTAAGTGACTAATGGGGGGGTAACACACACAGCATGGGTACGCTGGACAAAGAGATGATTCGCGTCTGAGGCAGGACAGAGGGAGACTACACAAGACTTCATCATGCTACTCAGAACAACATGCAATTTAAAACTTGAGGATTGTTTATTTCTGGAATTTCGATCAGTTGACTGAACCCGAGAAAAGTGACACCACAGTTAAGGGGGACTACTATACATTTTTAGAATAACTGTTTTCACAGTTTGTGATCTCAGCACCCTTTATACTTAAAAAATGGAAACACCAAAAAGCTTTCTTATATGGTAATATCTATTGATATTTACCATTTTAGAAATTAAAAACATTGATTCATTTAAAAGTAATAATAAATTTATATATGCTAACATATATTATGTTTGGAAAAATAATTTTTCTAAAACAAAAACAATTCAGCAAATCTCTTTAATGTCTAGCTTAATGCAAGTGAACATATATAGATCTTCCAAATGTTCACACATTCCATCATACAATATCAAAAAATCATGTTTTTTAATAGCACCACTGATCTCATCAGAAATGTGTGTATTACACAACTGACAAGCACATGGTGGCAGACATAAATTTTTCAAGTCTTATTTTTGCTTTGTATTTTCCCACTGCCAACATGCACTATCAGTTTTCCTTGAAGCAATGGGCTCACTGTGTTCATTTTAAGAAAATGTCTGCCAACATCCAAGCCTGAACAACTATAGTTTGTCAGCCGTACTTTCAAGTACAAATGGCATTCCATAAAAAAGGAGCCAGTTCAATTGGCAACTCAAAATCACCTAAGTGCTTTTTCTCTAAACAACAACCATAGTTTAATAGGCAGGAAAGGTGCTTCCCATTTCATCGCACAATTAAATACATACGTACTCAAGGGTCAAAATTTATTGTCTTTACTCCTTATCAAGGCTACACTCAAGTGCAAGTGTCTTTTTTTAAACTGTAGGTATGCATATGGTAGTGAAGAATACAATGCTTACTAACACAGTTTTGGTGTGCTGACGCAGCAGGTGTTAACTTTTTTACTTCCCTGGGCCCTACCGGAAGAAGAACCGTCTTGGGCCACACATTGAATACTCATGTACTAACACTAGTAATGATAGCTGATGAGCTTAAAAAAGGGTCGCAAAAAAATCTCATGTTTTAAGAATTTATGTTGGGCCGTGTTCAAACCATCCTGGGTAGTAGGTTGGACATGCCTGTGCTAAGGCATCAACAGTTTTTCCTACCACTGGTTTTGTACTGTTAGTACAAATGTCAATACAGGGGGGAAAAAAAAAAGTAAAAAAATAAATGTAATTAGGAAACACGTTTTTGTCTCCCTTCAAAGTGTCTCAGGGATCCCCAGGGGTCTGTGGGTAACACTTTGGGACCTCTGTGTTAAGAGGGTTCAAATGATTAAATACCTTACCAATAACTTAAGGAGCAAAAATTTGTTCTTCCCTAATGGTCTATGCATGATGCGCACACACAGATAAAAGTTATACTCATGTGCACAGTTTAAATACATCACTCAATCTTGAGTTTTGCACCTGTAAAATAAGATTTTAAATATATGGCTATTTTTCCCATTAGTCTGAGTAAGTAAAAACAGGCCACATGTAATTTTTATAGGTGTGAGGTGTTAAAGCATTTCTTAAATACAAACTTCTCTTTCCTCAAAGAGTATGGGTGAAAGGTAAAAAAATAAACACAAAGGTCCTCAGTGAAGTTCTGAACAGACCAAGGAGTTGACAGTATCAAATATTAAACTAGTAAAAGTCACCTTAAGAACCACTAATTTGTAAGAGGAACTTGGGACACTTCACAAAGTATAAGAGTATTAACAAGCTGTATGATTTGGATGAGTTTAAGGTTATAAGTGAAGTAAGTTTCAGCTGTTTCTTCCCCCAGTCCACAATTTTAATGATTTCCTTTGATCTTAAAGCCAGCAATCAAAGAATCTTAAAACACAAATCACCTGAAAATGGCATTTCATAAACTAATGCAACACTTAAGAGAACTTCAGAACACATGTGGGAACACAAAATACATGTGGGAAAATGAACAATGTACATGAAATGACTGCATATAAAAAAGAACTGAAGTTCCCATCGTTTGAGGAAGATGTGTCTCTCTCCAACATGATTTCCATATTATTTTTATACAGGTGCCAAAATTTTGCCTGAAACTGACCCAAGGACTTGGGGAAAACCCGGTGGTATGTTATTTATCATAATTCATTCAACAGGTGCATCCTGAACACCTCCTTCATGTGCGAAGTTAAATGTGTTATAAGGGACAAAAGCATAAAATGCCTAGTTAGCTCCAGACTCATCACTAGAAGGACTTACTCTAAGATCTCTGCATTTTCAACCAGTCTGTGTAGCTCAGGTTTTTTTATCCAAAAAAAGTGGGCTGTATCACCTCAAAGTAAGATGCTACAAGAATAAATGTGAATGAGAAGTAGCACATTATAGAATAAGTATCGGGGTGAGGGGGAAGGTAAAATTGAGGATAGAATGGGTCAGCAGGATAGAATTTAGTTACTTGCTACTAAAAGATTTTTTTTTTTTTTTTGGTATGTGGGTAGTCCCTGGCTGGGAATTGAACCCAGGCTGCCGTGTTGACAAGCGCCAGCGCTGAAGGCTTAAGCCACTACACCACCAGGGAACTCCAAGAAAAGATTTTTTAAAGTATAAAAGTGAATCTGGAAAAATCAGAAACCATTAAGAGTATTAGTTCTACAGATTGGTAATTATAAAACAGTCGCGGGGAGGTAAAGTACAGCACAAAGAATATACGACTCTGACAATTAAGTTCATGAACTCATCCTAGAAAAAGTGCTACATACCTCACTGCTGATTACCACTACAGTCCTTTGAAATGCTCCCCTTGGGAAGCTATGCACCGATGCCAGAGCCTAGTCCACCCTTCAACGCAATTTTGGAACTTTTTCTGGAATGGCCATCAGAGCTGTCATCGTATGACCCTTGATGTCCTGAATGCCATCAAAATGTCTTTGAGTATTTCCTTTATCTTTGGGTAAAGAAAAAAGTCATTGGGGGCCAGATCAGGTGAGTAGGGAGGGCGTTCCAATACAGTTACCTGTGCACTGGCTAAAACCTCCCTCACACACAGTGCCGTGTGGGCTGGTGCATTGTCGTGATGCAAGGGCCACAAGTTGCTGGCAAAAAGTTCAGGTTGTTTTGTCTAACTTTTTCACGCAGTCTTTTCAGCACTTCCAAATAGTAAACTTGGTTGACTGTCCACTTGTTACAAATTCCTCCTTGTTACAAATAATGAACAATCCCACTGATTTCAAAAAATGTTAGCAACATTATTTGGATTCTTGATTTGGACTGACAGAACTTTTTTGGTTCTGGAGAAGTGGATGACTTCCATTGTGCACTCTGACACTTTGTTTCAGGGTCGTATCAGTATGCCAATGTTTCATCACCAGTGATAACACGGCTCAAAACATCATCTTGCCTCTCCAAAAGGTCTTGGCAAACTTTGACTCTCCCTTGCTTTTGTTCATCGGTGAGTTCCTTCGCAACCATTTTTGCACACACCTTTCTTGTGCCAAGATTTTCAATTAAGATTTTCCTATTTCTCTATTGATGTTTATTTTGTCTGTTATGTTTCTCACAGTTAGCTGATGATTTTGACACAATTCAACAAATTTGCAATGTTTTTGTCAGTTCTGTTCATTACTGGCCGCCCTAATCTCTCTTTAGTGACACTCTCTCCCCTCATAAAAATGTGTAATCTGTTTGTACACTGCCATTTTCTTCATGGCACTGTACCCATAAACTTGGGACTAACATGTCCCTGATTTCACTTACACTCTTGCCAAGTTTAACATGACATTTAATGTTTATTTGTTGCTCTAATTCAAGCTCCCACATTCTCACGATGGCACACAAAAACATGCAACAATAATGAATATCACTCAGCAAAACACTGCCACACGTCGACATGAACACAGCTGTGAGACACAGATATACCAAGGTTATGACCCCTTACCGAGTTGTTTGTACAGTGCCAGGATAAGCACATGGTGGCAAGTTTGCGAACTTAATTGTTAGACCTTGTAGTCAATAACGTTGCAACAACTATGTATAGTGCCAGGTGGGTATTAGACTAATCAAGGGATCACTGCATAACTTATACAAATGTCTAACTACTATGCATATACCTGAAACTAACATAAAATAATATTGAATGTCAACTATAACTGAAATTATATTTTTAAAGAAAGTTATTAGCTCTATTTACTAAAAGTGGCCCACTGACGTGAATGGATGAACAGACTGGTACATCCATACAATGGAATATTATTCAGTGCAAAAAGAAATGAGTTATCAAGACATGAAGGAAATTTAAGTGCATAATACTAAGTGATTGAAGTTAACCTGAAAAGACTATATACTGTGTGATGCCAACTACAATAGACTCCCAGTTAACTAGCACCCTGACGTACAAATGCAATATTATTTCTTCAGTTGTTTTTGCTGGTTGCTTGAGTGTGCCAATCGCCTGAGTTTTGGTTAATGGAGAGTCTGCTGCATATGACATTTTGGAAAAAGCATAACTATGGAAACAGTAAAAATACCAGTGATTGCCGGGGGTGGGGTAGGGGAAAAAAATAGGCAGAGCACAGAGGATTTTGAGGGCAGTGAAAATACTGTGTATGATACCATAATGATGGATGCATGTCATCATACATAGGATGTACAACGGTGAACCCTAATGTAAACTATTTCGAGTGATAATGACATGTCAGTGAAAGTTCACTGTAACAAACACATCACTCCAGTGGAGGATGCTGATAGCGGGGGAGGCCATTCGTAAGTCAAGTCAGGCTGCTGTGGGAAATATTTGTACCTTCCCCTCAATTTTACTGTGAAGCTAAAACTGCTCTAAAAAAAATAAGGTCTTGACTTTAAAAATAAAGAGGGTCCACCAGGACAATCAAACTTAAGAAAGTGAGCAAAGGAAAAAGAGGTTACAAAAGACCCAGCTGAACACCTGCCCAGAGTCATCAAACCAGTAAGATGACCCCAAGTGTCACGCTACTGACTCTCAGCACTTACAAGACATCCAGATGCTGGCAAAGGCCAAAGGTCTGAAAATGTACCATCAGGATTACTAAACCAATAAACAGCTGGTTACAAACACTTCTGACTTACATACCACACAGAAAACCAGGTCTCCCCTTTAGTTGATACATAAATTCTGAACTGTCCTCTACAACCTCAAATTAAAAATTTTATTACCACTCTATTTATAACTAGTGAGATAGTCCCCATTAATATTCAATTTCTACCTTTCTTCCTTACTATTTTCAAGGAAGTCCCTGAGAGATAAATACCTTGCTTAACTTTTTTTTTAGCCTAGACCAAATGGGTTAGGCTAAATTTTACTATCTCAGTGTCACCTTTCCAGAGGTCACTTACCCAACAGGTTCAGCTATAAACATACTCTGCTCAAGAATAAAATGAGGGAGTTCCCTGATGGTGTAGTGGCTTAAGGCTTCGGCGCTGGCGCTGTCAGCATTGCGGCCTGGGTTCGATTCCCAGCCAGGGAGCTACCCACATACCAAAAAGCAAAAAAAAAAAAAAAAAAAAAAAAGAATAAAATGAATTGTATATACTTTAAGACTTTCAGCATATGAAAATTGTGTTACTGTACAGAAAGGAAGAAAATAGCAGAAACATCAGACAAAATAAATATATACCAAAACTGTTAAAGTGAACAAGTTTTCTGATTCAAGGAATAAGTTTCAATTATTTAGAAAATTCTGAAGAAAAAGTGACATGTTAATCCTTCCCATAATAACAGAATTTCTGGTTAAAACTCCCAACTACAATTATATCAAGATTTTCACGGAAACTACAAATAGAATTGCTAAAAAAGAAAAAAGGTATCAAAATGGTGAAAAACATATTCTTTTACAATAGAATAAAATGTTTCTATGGGCCAAAATAATGGCCCTTTGCTAGAATTAGCAGCTGATATGAATATATTCTTCTCTCTTACGAGTTAATTTTGTAACTACACTCTAAGTCCTTATTCTATATAATAGATAGGTTCTGCTACCTTGAGCAAAACAACATATAAAGAAACCAATTTTAACCACAGGCTAACTGATATAAATAAGAGTTAAGTTCCTATAGCATCTCATCAATATAATATATATAAGAAAATGACATTATTTGAGGACCATCTGTAGTTAATAATAAGAAAACATGATGAATGTAATAGCATTATCACTACCTTACCAAGTTCTTATTCTGGTTTAAAACTCTTTAAGATTATAGAATTCCTTGAGTTATGAGGCTCTTAACTAATAGCTTTTCAATTCATCTAAATTTATCTTCATTTTCACATATAAATGTTATTATAGATCTAAAAACAGCCAAATGTAGAAAGTTAAATTTGTCATGCAAATTGCTAAACAAATCCATCAAATCTGTGTGCTCCTAGACCACATCCTCACATATTTACATCTACCTTATTTCCAAACGAGCAGTACCAATTTGCACTTAATTCAAAAACAAATGTAACTTCTGTACAAAAGCTAGTAATAACTAAGATTAATGCACTGATACCTAACAATTAAAAGTTAAAAACCATTATTCCCTCCAGGAGGTGGAGCCTAAATCCTCTGACCTCCTTGAATGATCGCTACATTTAGTGACTAGATTCCAAAGAATAAAATACAGAGGGAAAAATAGTAACTTTTACCACCTTAGCCACACGGATCAAGGTTAACACAACATAACCAGTGATGTCATGAGGGCATTCTTTCCAAAAATCCACAATGAGTTTGGCCAAATTTTAATACCTCACGATTATGAAATCTAATAATGAAGGGGGAACTAAAACTGAGAGGACCACTCCAAGAAATACCTGACCTCTAAAACTGCCATGGTCACATAACACAAGGAGTGAGAAACTGTCAGACTGGGGAATACTAAGGAGACATGACCACTATAAGGAATGTGGTATCCTGGATTGAATCCTGGAGCAGAAAGAAACATTCATGGAAAAACTGGTGAGATGTGTTGGTTTCTTAGTTTTGACCAATGTGTCACTGTAATATAAAATAGTAACAGAGAGGTCATTTCTGTACTATCTTTGTAAGTTTTCCATATATCTAAAACAAGAAGTTGATCTAAAGAAAAGTCAAAAGCTATCAAACATTAAGGCAAAAACAGCAGAAAATGAAGAAGGCTGCTGACATCCCAAGGTTTCTTTCATCCCAACTTTTAAAAAGTTTTTAAGCTTCTAAAATTTTTATACATGCTTAGCTGTGTTGAGACTAATTATTAAAATTACCATAACATGAATCAAAACTGATCCACTGTAGGTACTCAGAGCTTAAATATCAACAAAAAGGTTGGCAACCAATTTTTCTATAAAAGATGTACTGAAAATATCTGGGGAGTGTTAAAAGACATAAAGGTAAAATATTTAAAAGCTTAAATATTGAACTCTTGCAGACTGATGGGATCTTATCCTGGCTCTGGGCATATTCTTTTACTCAATTATACTGCCATTCCCTAATTTAACTTTTAAAAAACAAAATATACATCAAGTTGACAATGCACTGTAGAACTGTATGCCTGAAACCTATGTAACCCTTCCTAACAGATGTCACCCCAATAAGTCTAACAATAAAAATGAATTAAAAAAAAATAAAATAAAATAAAAAACAAAATATAACTTAGGCAATCAAATATATGAATTTTCAGAAGGAAGAGCAGACTGCCATTCTAGCCTGATAAAAGCTTCTATAAATCAGGCACTCTTACATGCCTTCTTTTATTTTTTTTATTTTTTTTATTTTTTGCTTTTTTTTTTGGTATGTGGGTAGCTCCCTGACTGGGAATAGAACCCAGGCCGCAGCGCTGACAGTGCCAGCGTGGAAGCCTTAAGCCACCACACCATCAGGGAACTCCCTGTTTTTTAATAATAAACTGATAGGGCACATACAATTCAGACACCCCAAGAATACAAAATGCAATGCCATCTAATCTACTGTTGTAAAGGGATACCAGAACATTTATATTAAAACCTACTAAGTCATTTTCAGTTTTTCCTTTGTAATTCTTACATTTTTATAAACTGGATTTTAACTGAGGCACTAGACTATACTGTTTTAATTCTATTTTCACATAATAAGTGTAGTAAACTGATTTTATAAGCCACAGATGAAAAGCAGATTCCTTCCTTCAATTTTGGCTTGCATTTTTTTTTTTTTAATCAATAATAAAAACAAAGTTACCAGAGTTGACTCTCCTAATCTGAAGCAGTACAGCAAAGCATTAGTATTTCTCAAACTGTTACTTAAGGCCACAAATGATATTGCCAAGAAAGAACACAATTATTAATTACAACTCAAAGAGCCCTTGTATTCAGAAAGCAGACATTGCTTTGTAATACTATTGTTTGCATTCCAGGTTTTCTCCAAGTAGAAAACATGCTAAAGTATAATATGTAAGTGTAATACCTACTAAAATTTAATTTTAAATCAATGGAGTCCAACCTTTTGGCTTCCGTGGACCACACTGGAAGAATTGTCTTGGGACACACATAAAATACACCAACACTAATGATAGCTGATGAGCTAAAAAAAAAAAAAAAAAGGTCGCAAAAAAATATATAATCCCATAATGTTTTAAGAATTTGTGTTGGGCCGCATTCAAAGGTGTCCTGGGCTGCAGGCTGGACATGCCTGCTTTAAATAAGAAAATGTTATCAGAACTTCCTCAGAGCTGACAAAACAAAAATATGACATTTAAGAAATAAAACAGCCAGAACAAACTAAAATTATGTTTTATCCAAGTCATTCAAATGAGTAATAAGCCTCTATTTGAAAGCACACAAGTCATGTACTATCATCCGATTCTATAAAAAAAGAACTTCTATTTCCCATTAAGCAAATAGAAAGATAAGACATGTATCTGTCAATTAAGATAATCCAGCTCAAAGGCTTAAGCAAATATATGTATATTTACTGCAAGTCACCTCCAAAAGTGGAGAAAAAAGTATACATGGTATTTTGTTAGTTATTCTTTGAATTACAAGATGCAAAGGGACCAAAACTTAATCCTAGGAATAAGCTCCCAAAGGGACAGGGGACTACCACCTTGCCTGAAGAGCACAGGAGGATGCTGGGTGATAGAGATCTCTAGACTTCCTACCTTGAGGACTTAAAGAAAATACAGTTAGTTAGCAGCTTCTGAATCTCAGAAACACTGACCAGATTCTATAATACTAGCTTAGAAAAAACAAATTCTTCATAGGCAAAGAGAGACCAGAATCTTTAAAGTATAAGAACACAAAATCCAGGTGCCAAGTTCCCACTGTGCCTGCCTTCGCTGAACAAAGTTAAAGCAAATCTAAGGCATAGCCTGTTTTTATATTCAGGGGATACATAGCAAATTGTAAACTACTATACATTATTAACATAAAAGTAAGTTCAAGTTTGATAAATAATCGCACAAAGTAAAAACAGACAAAGTATGCTCTGATTTTTCTCAATAAAAGGACCTGGCTTCACTACTCCTTTTAATTAAGCTTGAATGTAAGTTACTGTAAAGGATCTGGAAATACCTTCTCTCTACAGGTTTATTTGTGTACTTTCCTGCCAATGAATTTAACTGTCTTGCTCAATTCCTAGAAATTAGTCAAAGTATAAGCTAAGAACACTAATAGAAAACAGAACACTAACAGAAAACACACATAAAGATAGAAATATATAAAATGATATTATAGTATTATAATACTATAAGCCACCAATAGACTTCCTGATGTATCATGGTTTACATCAGCAGTGTCCAACCTTTTGGTGTTCCTGGGCCACATTAGAAGAACTGTCTTAGGCCACACATAAAATACACTACGACTAACAACAGCTGATGAGCTTAAAAAAAAAAAAATGTTGCAAAAAAATCTCATAATGTTTTAAGAATCTGTGTTACACTGCATTTAAAGCTGTCCTGTGCTGCAGGTGGGACATGCCTGGTTTACATGTTATAAAACTCTAAGCTAATTCAAAGGAAAAGCCACATTAACTAGTCAAAGACAGAAAGACCCTGGTACCTAATGATTCTAACATAGGAGCGTGTAGAAAGAAAAGATAAAAGCAAACGTGTTCACAAGAGCATGAACAACTCAATCCAGGTATACCCAAATATGTCATTTGATAATCAGCATTCAAAAGCTGACTTTCTTTACTGCCAGGAGAAATGGGAAGCAATCCAGATCATTAGACTAAAGAACACACTCAAACGTCTACTTCCTCTCCTTCTTTCACTCATAAAACAAATTTGACTTGAAAGAAAAATTTGTTGTTAATCTCTAAGGATATAAATGAATAGAAAAGCAAATACATGTTTTCCTTTATCAAGACAGTGGCTATGATGAATTGGATAAATTAGTTGGTAAAACTTAACAGATGCTAATAATGTCAAACTGTGTTGTTAAGATTAATGATTCTGTTACCAAACATGTATTATATGTTCTACATTTTAATATACTTAAATATATTCTAAAACACTGAAATCAGCACCAAGTTAAAATAAAGAGCTAAAACTCCTTGTCAGGAAATACCACAAGCATTTAAAATGTGTTTTCCTTCTATGTTCATCCATTTGAATGTAATACAATTTATAATAAAAATCCAAAACATCCAAGATCAACGTTATGGGCTGATTTCATTGTAGAGCCTTGGTTTGAATTAGTGATATGACAAAGTACCCCCCCCTCATCCACAGTTTCCTTTTCTGTGGTTTCAGTTACTCACGGTCAACCACGGTCCAAGTTATTAAAGGAAAATTCCAGACACAAACATTGCTTAAATTTTAAATTGCATGACGTTCTGAGTAGCGTGAATAAATTTCACATAGTCTGACTCCATCCCGCCCTGGATGTGAATCATCCCTTTGTCCAGTGTATCCATGCTGTATACACGACCTGCCCTTTAATCATTTAGTGGCCATCTTGGTTATCAGGTCCACTGTCAAGGTATGGCAGTGATTGTGTTCAAGTAACGAAGAGTAGTGATGCTGGCAATTCAGATATGCCAAAGAGAAGCAGCAAAGTGTATGCATGTATAGGCAAAAAAACACATCGTATATGTATAGTTTGATACTATCTGTGGCTTCAGGCATCTACTGGGGGTCTTAAGACACCTCGTAGTCCCTTAGAGACATGATTCTAACCAAATCAACCATCTATAGACAGATACTATAATGGAAATATTCTTGAATTATCAACCTTTCAGAAACTATCTATGCACTATAAAGTCAACTGACTGAAAAACAATATCCAGATAACCACCTGAACAAAACAACACAATTTTTACTAAACTGAGTAGTAACCCAATTGCTTCTGAGGTAAACAGAACCAAGCACACTCTGTATCTAATTTTCTATTTATATTGCCTCAACTAAATTTTTATAATCAAGAAACCTTGGAAAGTGTACAGCTAAAAACATGATACGTGGAAAAAGAAACATCTTGCCTAACACTGAAAAGAAAAATGCATTAATTTGCAATCGCAATAACAATTTCAGACTTAGGGAATAATCTACTTGTATAAGTAACGATTCCCCTAAAAGTGGTTTAAAGTTAGAAACCAGGAAATTAAACAAAAGATATAAAGAGCCCATTCTTAATTAAATAAATAATATCCTAAATGAGGTTCCTACAAGTGCTACAGCCTGGGCACCTTTTGTGAGCCCAAAGACTGACCTGCCAGCCACACATGTCTTCCTAAGGATGACAAAGTCCAGACGAGCCTCTCCCCTTCACATGGGTTTCCTACTCCTCCCTGACGTCTCTGCAGGGCCAGGTCAAAAGATCAGTAGCACCCATTCAAACTGCCTACCTAATGCCCTAGATACCTCGGAAACAGAGGAAAACAAAAAGGATCCTTCATTCCTCATATAGCTAGCTGCCCTGTAGGAATTTCCACCACCTGGCTCTTGAGATTTGGGTTCTGCCAGGCAGGGCAGGTACCACCACAAGCATCAGCCTGCAAACAACCAACCACTCTTCCCAAGCAACTTGTGAGGTACAGAGAAGCAATTACAGTAACCATAGTACCTGCCCCCCAAAATATAACTATTCTTCTCAAATGCAATACTCCACCTGAGAATCACTAATATAACAACAGCCTCTCAAAAGTACACTGACTTTTCTATGATTTTAAATTTCTACATAGCACTTGAGTTACACTTCGGCAATCTGAAAATAACATACTCTGATATACATACTCAGAGCACCATCCTCATGTCTGACAACTGAACCAAAGTCTCCCACTGAATAAATTATCGTTGCCTCCAACCTGAAATAGGCATAAACCAGGTTGTCTTTTTGCTTGCTAGCGAAGTTAAACATTCCAGCTGTCAGTAATTAAGATGTTAATTTTTTAAGCAACATGCAGGTGTTTACATGCATGTTGCTTAAAAATTAACATAAATTTTAAGATTTGTAATTTTTCAGAAATATGATAGTATCAACTATTACAAAGCAATGTGTAATTTTTTATTATGGCATGTCTATTAATTAGCCAATCAACTCATATAGGATGCCAAAAAGTAACAAAACAAACCCCCCACACACACTATTTTGTTAAAAATTAACTTTAAAAAAGATTCTAGGAAAACATATTAAGGGATACCTTAACTCTGAGAATCTTTTCCCTGTTCTGCCACTGAGTTGTTATTGGTTCCTTTTCTGAGTTTAGCTCATATGAAAATTAAAGATAGTATCAGACCTTAACAGTGTTCAATGTATTTATAAACGGCTGTAAAGGTAACTGGAAGGGCTAAGTAAAACTAATGTTAAAAAAAAAAAAAAAAAAAACTTTCATCAGTGCATTACAAAAAGCAAGAAAAGGAAGGGCTCCATCAACAAAAAGTGTGCTCACCTTTTCAAAAAAGTATAGTCTTACTAGGAAATGCAAAAATGTAACAGTTTTTTGTGACCATAATTGTGAAGTTCCACTTCAAAGGGCCACAAAACAAAAATATTTCACACTGAAAACTTAAATTTACTAATTTTGAATGGGGGAGAGGGAAAACCAGCTACCAAACTAACTTTGACATAGTTAAGTTAGAAATCAGTGCTTTAGGATTATACTATTTAATGGGATTCTTTTAAAATACACAATTGAAACAATGGTTTAATGTCTCAATCTATATATGAAATACAGACTATTATCAGCAAAAATTAAATTCAAGCTACCTGTAAAAATGTTAAATTTAGGGAGTTCCCTGGTGGTGTAGTGGCTAAGGCTTCAGTGCTGTCAACGCTGCGGCCTGGGATCGATTCCCAACCAGGGAACTACCCACATATTAAAAACAACAACAACAACAACAAAAACCAGTTAAATTTATACTCACCAAATGATTCAGCTATTCTACTCCTATATATTTACCCAAGAGAAAAGAAAGCATATGTCCATAATAGCTTTTTATGTAATAGCCCCAAACTGGAAATAACCAAAATGTCCATAAAGAGGTGAATGCATGAACAAATTATAGTAGAGCCACGCAATGAAATACTACTCAGCAGTAAAACAGAAAGAACAACATAGTAATGACAGGAAAGAATCCACACAAAAAGATAACACAAAATAATTATAGTGACAGAAATCAAAGATCACTGGTTGGGGGTGAGGGAGAGAAAGACTAGGGGCACAGAAATTTTCAGGGATGATGAAAATTTCCCATTTATAATGCAAATTCTTATTTTTCCCTCACAAAATTGGGCAAAAAGTGTGCATTATACATGGCAAAATAAGGTAAATAAATATGCAGTTATTTTGTATCAACTTACCTCAGTAAAAATACAAAAGGAAAAATTCAAGATACCAAAACTAATTCTACAGCTCTTGCCAGTCATATCTTTCTGCTTGTGAGTGTAATATATTTAACCCACCAACCCACAGGAGGCACCTGGAGAAATAAAAAAGTATCCCTAATTCAAGGATCACAAATTTCACAAAAAACATGAAAATTTAAACCAAGAGATCAGAACTCATTGTTTTACCACTATACCAAACTGACTGCTTCAGTGCTAAAAGGACACCAACAAAAACACAACTGATCAAAATGAAAGCCCAATGAGTGCCCACCCCACGATTTTAAATTATATACTTTAATTCAAATGTTTACCTTCCTTGATCTAGAATCCCATTTCCGGAGAACAGAAATAATACAAAAATACAGGAAAAGCCTTATGCACAAGAGGTTGGTTAATTTCAATCTTATTTATCACAGAAAAACAGCAAAGAATTAAACTGATGGCAGGGGGTGAAATGGCATATTACATGAGCTATTCATTATGTCTGATATTTTTAACTGTAAAAAATAGTTGCAAAAATATTAAGCAAAAACAAGGCACACAGAGTATATCAACAGGTTGAAAAGACTATATCCTGGGAGGAAAAGGGACAGATAAGAAAAAAAACACCAAATGTTAACATTCTAGAACAATGGTTCTTAAATTGTGGTCCCTGGACCATCATCCTCATCTGGGAATTTGTTGGAAATGCAAGTGCTCAGGCCCCACTCTAGACCTACAAATGGGACAACTCCAGAGGTGGGACCCAGCAACCTGTTTTAGCAAACACTCCAGATAATTAAGATGACACTAAAGTTTGAGAACCACTGTTTAAAGGATAGGATTATTGGGTGACTGTTTTCTTTCCCTTTGTTTAACTTCCATTTTCCTTAATTATCTTAGTATTTGTATAATCCAACTAAGTTTTTTCATTAAAATGTACACTGTGGGTTCACAGTTAAAAAGGTACTGCACTATAAGCAGTTGTGCAAGTCTGTATTGCATTGCCTAAAAATCCAATGATTCCTGGAACCATTAAATCTCTTAAGACTGGCTTCAGCGCTCTCAACGCTGCAGCCTGCGTTCGATTCCTAGCCAGGGAACCAGCCAAAAACAAATAAACAAACAAACTCTTAAGATACTAAATTATATATACTATATATAAATGCAGATCAAGGTGCTGGGGAAATTGAGCTAAGCTGAACTTTCAGGCCTGCATGTAATTTACTGGAACTGCACTGCAGGAATCAGATACCCTGAAGCTATGAATGCTTACTCATGTAGGTTCCTGCTTAACCAAAATAAGTGCTAGTATGTTAAATTTGTCACCAAACTCTAGGCAGAGAAGACGAACTATGAACACTGGGAGGTGCCGAAGCTTTAACTTTTAGCTTGAAGACCATTAAACTGTTGCACCTTCCACCTCATCAGCTCCCTAAAATAGAGACCACAAGAAATAAAAGGCAAAATACAGGTTCCCAACTGACACTAGAGTGAGTTAAAACATTACATAACTGTCTACACTTTGAGCACAAAGAGTAACAAAGATTAATAATTTAGAGGTAGAATTAAGTACTGATTAACAGCAAAATACTAAAGTTAATGTCAAAGACAAATGGCTACACATTTTAATGTTTCTTGTTTCTGTTTTTTAACATCCATCTACTAAACAACAGGAATACAGTCCCATACATCCCATCACATAAAATACTCATTCTAACCTTTCTATTCCCTGAAAAGTCAATTCTGAAAGTACATTATTTAAAAAGATAATACATACAGTGTTGACCTGCACCCATACTCTGATTTTGTCTGACTAGTTACATAAGCATCATGACCATCCTGAATTTTTTACTACTACACCCCAGCACCTAACACTAAGCCTAGCACAAAAGGGGAACTCAAACATTTGAGGCGATGAACTGTTATCGGAAGCTTCTGAAACCCTTAAGCAGATACCCAGGATTCTGTAAGATTCACTAATGCTGTTAATGAAATTATGTAAGTCACTGCCCTTTCTAGTACTCTTAAAGCTTTTATAGAGGAAGCTTACATTTCTATCATACTTTGAATCCCTGCACGAGTCAGTTAAGTACACTTAAAGTAGCAACATATCCTGTTTTAAGTTACTGCACTCCCTCTGAAAAAGGGACTCTTCAAAAACTCCTGGTATAAGTTCCAAAACCTCACACCAGTAACAAATACAGAGTATGTGAAGTTCCCTATTACTATCAAATCCACTTTTTTGATTTAACCTTGAACAATTCTTGTACTCCAAATGGTCAGGTTGTCCTTTCCTTTTACCCCCTGAAAATACACTTGATCCTGTAACACCACTCACAAAGCCTCCCCACCCCTGACTTCTTTTGTATATAAACACGGTCTGGCCACACACTCCATCAGCTGTTTGGTAGCTCCGCCCCTCCTCCTTTTCCGGGTAGTAACAGAGCAGCCAATGAGTTGTGAGGAGCTGTGCCTGCGGCCTTTTGCCTGCATACGCTTTTCCAAAACAAGCAGTTCCAGCCTTCAGCAGGGGCCACTGGTTCACAGATAAAAGGAACACCAAGCTGTGCAACAGGGTGAGACGAGTAACCCCCACCAACAAGGAAACCCGTGTAATCTGAGCTGTTTGTTCCTCCACTAGGGAGAACTTAAACCGATATTCCTTTAGGGCAAATCACGCTTTAAGGTCACCAGAGTCCCAGTTCTCAAACAATCTAAATAATAACCCTGGTTTGAGATGGAAACCTCAAAGGTTGCCAGGCTGGAAACAGCACAGTATCACCAATGTACCTGACTCTGCAGACAAATGACCACACTATTCATGACCATTCCACAGGATTTGGGCTAACTGCAAATTTCCTGATTGGAACACATTCCTACAGGGCCCAAAAGTCATGAACATCAGTTTCTAGGCTCCTGGAGAGGTTTGCACAACCTTCAGCAAAAGGATCAGAAGAGAAACAATGAATGAGTCAGAGTTTCAGAGCCTAATCGCCCAGCAGATTATTAAGTGCATCGGTGCAAAAACACTCACTCCCTGCATAACTTGGGAGTCAGCTCTCCTCCTACCAACCTGCCACAAAAATATCACTGACTCCAAACAACCAGAGTCAGTGTCTGCGAAGAGACACTGAAAGAACCTCCAGAGGTGGTGGAAGGCAGTGGCCAATTAAGTTACACATCCTATTCTCTCCCTGCCCCCACACCGCTACTTTCCTACTATATAGGTTCCCTGCCAGGCTATAAATTGTGGTGGCATAATTACATTCAGAAGACATCCAAAAATGGGCTGAAACAGGAGAATGCAATGAAACTAGCTATCCGCCTCCACACCAAAGAAATCATCGAGGGGCACTGAGGGGCAAAAAGCAAGTACATTCCTTCAGACCCTTTTTTTACTTCCTCTCCACCATCTTTCATTTTCAGCCCCCAGTTCTCTCACACAATTGTACTCATTTTAGTAGTGGGTTGGGTAATTTTTCCTTAAATATTTTGCTAAATATACCTTGCTTAAAAATTGTTGGCTCCATATGGGCCTACTAATGTGAATTCAACAGAGAAAGGAGGCCACAAAAATCTCTCACCCCCACAACACACATGCACACACAAAAGGAAATACGAAAATTTTAACTTCCAAACTACGTTAGCCCAGAAAATAACAAACATTAAACAAAGATAACCTCTGCCTTTTAAATCCCGAGACTGTTGTCCTCCTATCTCAGAGATCTATGATTTTTAGAGTCTCTGCTTTCTTTTGTCAGAAAGGAGGAAGGTGGGGTAAAAAAACAGAAGGCCAATGCATCTTTGCCTTTCTTCATCTTCTACTAAAAATAAGCTATGAAATAAGCCACTTAGGGGAAGAAAAAAAGAAAGACACCCTGCTGTTCTTTGTCTGTTTTCCTCTCCCTCTCCACCCCCCACACCCCGACTCCTAAATGCGGTAATCATTCTAGATGCCACAACTACTAAATGAACAAAAGGCACTGTATGGAAAAGGCATCAGGTCAAGTTAGGCCTCACCCTTTATTCTCAATCTTCTAAAAATATGTATGTACATAATTTGAGAATCTGACATTGATCAAAAACAGCTGGCATTCTCTGCCCGCCCCATCCCAATTAAACATTAGGTAGACATTTGCATTAGGTGTGACAGTAACTCTCAATACGAGATAAAAATAATTCAGATTCTGCCATTTCCTAGTTTCTAAACAAAAATAAAACCCGAAACTGCTTTGTGTGAAATGTACACACAACCATAGTTACAAGTTTTCCTGCAACCTTATGAAAACCCAGCGTTACTGGTATCCTTCACACATTTACAAAACTCAATCAGAGACACAAACAATTTATAAAGAGTCCATTTCACTTGTGCCTGGACCTATGTTTGGTATGTAACATAGACTTTATTACTTGCTCCTCTCTCTAATCCCCACTCCTACCTCCCCAAAATTCTAAACTTCAAAACCTAAAATTTTTAAGTTTATCAACTGTTCCTAATTTCCAGTCAAGTTATCCTGAGTGACAAGAAAAACACCTTATTCCTGAAAAGATTATGAAAAGAAAATCTCCTGCCCAAGTCAACTTCCCTCCCATCCCCCACTTCCAAACCCAATGCAAAAACTACTTGTTTAAAACTTTAGCGAATTCCATAACTGAGTATTTAACAACAATCATCGATCTCTACAGAGGTAAAACATCCAATCAAAACAGTAACAAATAAAAGGAAGAAGGAAGGAATTCACCTGAAGAATCTAGCCAAACAACTTGAGTTATATAAACAAAACCCTGCAACAGGGGGGAATGGTGGGGGGATGGGGGTGAGGGAGAAAGAGAAGCAGGAGACAGGACTTTTTAACTGCTTTTCACACACTACCACTCCCTACCCGTTTCCCCCTCTCCCCAGTGGTTGGTTGTTCAGAACACTAGGCTCATTTCCTCTCTCCCCCCACCCTCTAAATTACTCCTTAAAAAATTTCTCGATTTGTCACAGGAACCTTCGCGAATTTCTCTGGTCATGAAATAATCAGTCTGGACTCCAACCAAAACCACTGCCCCAAGGAATCTTATCAGTTACAGCTTTCCCACTGCTACCTCCAGAGTACATAAACTTGGGGGAGGGGGGTAGGAAAATAAGGGTGTCATTTGGCAAGATCGAGGCAATTATTCCCCTAGAACCTTATCCTCACAGAGGGTCTCTGCTTAAGTGGCTAGTACAGGGGCTATTTTGTCAAGGAAATCCTTTCTCTCCCTCCCCCAGCTGTCATATCCACAATATGGAAGGTGGCTTGCTGGAGGGCCTGGGGGTCCTCACCACATGTAACTATGGGTGGGATAGGCTTTGTCAGTAGAAAGAAAAACAGTGAGGTTCTTCTAGACACGAGAAAGCCAAACAGGGGTCTCTGATTTAAAACATTCAGAGCTCTTTATCACTTACGAGAGGGGGCACTGAGCAGACTACTCTCTTCCTAATATAGAAAGGAATTAGGGATAAAGGAGGTCACTTGAGTTACCCCAGTTCAAGAAGCATTGTGAGTGGAGGAAAGGGAGGCATCTCAAGAAAGGGAGAAAGGCTCAATCTCGGGAATTTCTAGCTCGATCCCCAAGTCAAGCGCAAACAGGAAAGACAGACCCTGAAGGTGGACTCGTTGCTGAAGAGAGGTGGCTACTCCTGCAAAAAAAAAGAAAAAACCAAAAAGGCTGTCTTAGGAGTCCAAACGTCGTGGACGAAAGTCACGGGCACTGGGGGTGCCGGAAGAGCGAGGAAAATGCACATTTCAGGGTGCTGCAGATAAAGGGGGAGCTGAAAAAGCTCTCGGTTCCTACGAGGTACCAAGGAGCCGCCGTAGGCACTGGAGGGAGGGAGGGAGGGAGGGAGGGAGCCTCGGACAGTGGCCTGTAGTGCCCCAGGGCCCCTGCTTGGGTTTCAGGGGGTGCCCTGGGGATTCCCATACCGCCCCCTACATACAGCCCGAATCCCCCCTCCACGAAGGATACAGCTTGACCACGTCCGTGTCCATCCGCCTCTTGCCCGGACTGGGGGATGACATGGTGTCGCCGCTGCCTCCCCGTCGCCTGCGCCGCCGCCGCTGCCTTTCTCCCTTCCTCGGCCGGTCTGTCACGGGCCCCGGGCCCCGGCTCTGAGGAGCCCGCGGCCGCGCCGGCTCCTCGGTGGAGATGACAATCAGTACCCTCTCGGTTCTGTCCGGTCCAGTCAGCCGCCGCCGCCCCCCGCACGGGGAACACCCGGCACTGTCCGGCCGAGTGGGGGTGGGGACCCCGCGGCGCCCGGCTCGGGCTGCCCCTCTCCGGCTGTGGGGTTCCGCTGCGGCCCGGCCCCGGCGCTCCTCTGCGCCGCGCGACGCTTCCTCTTGCCTGCTCTAGCTCGCTCGTCTGCTCGCCAGCTCACCCTCTCGCCGGCTCCCTAGCAGCCTCCACGACCAGCGGACGACTCCAGCTCAGTCGGCCTCTCTACCCAAGCCTCGCTCTGGGCGCCGTGACGTCACCTCTGTGACGTAATCGAAGGGGCGGGACCAGCGGGCGAAAGGGGTGGGGCGCCGCGGCGTGGACTTTGCTGGGCTGTTCTGGGAGTTGTAGTTCCTCTTTCTCCTGCCTTCACAGCCCTCTGCCCCCCTCCCCCAACACCCCTACACACTTCATCGCTCTACTGACATTGTCGTTACAATCATCATAAACGATAATAGTAAATAATGACAATGTTATTACTTTCATGTGTTTTAGGTTAATGAACTTCCTTCTCACATACTGTTAAAAAGCCTGTGTATTTTATTTGAGGAGGCCAAGATGGCAATTACTCAGGCACCAAAATCTGGAAATTTCCCACACTAGCAGGTTCCCTGCACTTTGCTAACCTCCTCAGATGAAGAGAATTTGTTTGCAGCTATTGCAGTCTGTAGCAAGGCTCTCTCCGCGTTTGCAAACCAGGGTTCATTATCCTCCGTGTGTATAGATGGGGCCATTATTTCAAGAATTAGAGTTGAGGCAGCAAGGTGGCAACGCCAAAAATAATTTAATAGTCACATCTTTACTCTACAGAGTATGAGGTAATTTCACAAAGTGAATGACTGATAAAAGCAGAAACACCTTAAATATGCTGTACTTGTCTGCCCTCTAAACTCTTACATCAACCCTATCGACTCTGTCATTCATTAAGTAAATATTTATGGAGCACCTACTAATCACTCTCTGGACATGAGGATATCATGGTGAACTAAGAATAACTAAATTTACACAGCTTTTCCAATACAGTCTGTGGATCTAGAGTGTCAGCATCACTTGGGAACCTGTTAGAAATGCAGGCTTGAGCTTCACCTCAGACCTATTGAATTAGAATTTGCAGTTTAACAAGGTCTCCAGGTGATTTCTATGAGAGTGAAGCTAGAGAGACATTGCTCTATAAGGAGCTCCAAAAAATGTGATATGGAACCCAGGAGCCAACCAGGCAAAAAGGGCAGAAAAGTACTTTAGGCATCTCTATATTTATATCACATTTGCACTACCATCCATTTTTAAGAAGCTTATCTATGAATCCACTTGTACTTTGTCAGTCCCCTTACGTGACCGCCCGTATACATACACACCTGCAGCAACAGCAATCAGCTACAGTTGAATGGTGTTTGCTCCTATCATGTCATCCCTCAAAAAGATTGGATAATTGGTGTGTGTGCTAAATATATATAACATGAAATTTGCCATTATAACCATTTTGAAGTGTACAGTTCAGTGGTATTAAGTACATTTAAGGTGTTGTACAACCGTCACTACTATCCATTTCCAGAATTTTTTCATCATCTCCAAACAGAAACTCCACACACATTTAACAGTAACTCCTCATTCTCTTCTCACTGCCCAGCCCCCACCACCACCCTACCCCCAGCCCCTGGTAACCTCTATTCTATTTCTGAAAATAGGGGCTATTTTAACTGCTTCTAAAAGGGGTGCTTTGGTTTTTTTCCTAGTGCACATGGCAATTCTGTCAGCAGGATATGCCTGAATGAAGGGATTTCTAACCCCCTTTATTTGACCACTTTGCTAAAGGAAGACAAGGATGGCGCCAAAAATTGTTCCTGAGTGTGTCTCCTCTAGGTTGTTTGGGGTTCTGCTGCTGTGGCCTCCTCTCCCAGTCCGGCCCCCACTCTCCTTCACCTGTGTAACTCCTGCTTCCATGCTGAGGCGGTGCATCTCAAGCTTTGGGGTACTTCAGAATCATCCTGGGAGCTTGTTAAGTGCACAGGTGTCCGGAATCCCACCCCTGGGGATTCTACTCTTCAGAAGGGCTGGGTGGGACTTGGACGTTTATGTCTTTAACTAGCTCCCCAGATGATTCTGATATAGACCAAAGTTCGAGAACCACTGCTTGATGATTATAATAGGCATCGGCACTTTCAAAACGCCCACCTGTGACTCCTCTAGTGCGGTCCCATGCTTCCATAATGTCCTGTGCAAATAAGGGTGTTTCCTCCCGACCCGAGAGCAAGGTGGCAAGCTTACAGGATCCTAAGGTGTTTCTGAACAGTTAGAACTAGTCAAGGATGGGACACTGGAGAAAGGAGGGCATGAGATGGATCTAGAAATTTTCCCTGGTGCTTTAATCTTCACCGATGCTATGCTACTATGATCTAAGTACTAAGCACAATTAATTCAAGGAGTGTTTAGTTGAGAAACTTGTTCTGGACAACCCTGGAGAGGGTAGGGCTGCTCTTCCTAGAAATTCAATGAAGATTTAGCCCCTTGAGCAGTCATTGAAAAGGAATCACCCTTCCTAGTGTGTCTAGTAAGTATCTTAGCTCTGATTACTTGGGACAAACCTGCCCCTCCCCAGCTCTTAATTATGCCTCAGTTAATTGCATATATCCTCCTGGAGCCTCAATTTTCTCATCTGTAAAGTGTGGCTCATAACTTGAGTAGGCTGAGGGAGTAAATGGAAGAGATGAATGGGAAAGCCCCTTGTAAACTATAAATTGCTTTTCATAAAGGTAACCGAAGTGTTCATTACAAGGTGTAATACAATATTGGTGGCAGTATTATGGTATTATTAATATCAACCTCCCCCCATTTACCCCACTCCTTATACACTATATATTATTTATGGAAAAGGACATTCACTTTTTGCTTTTGTTTTTTTGTTTTTTAAGATGTCATAGCGTCAATTCCCTCTCTTTGTGGTGAAGGTATGTTCACCTTTTTATGATACGCCTGCTGTCTCTGGGCATTCTGCCATTTGCTCCTTTATAAATCCATCTCCCTGCTTCTGACTTCCTGCCCCGTCCTCCAATGCAACCATCCCCTCCTCTTCCCAGAGCTTCAGACGACTCCTGAACTTGCCCTTGACTAGGTAAGGTTCAAAAGGTGACTCCCAAGGGGTGTCAAATGACAGCCCTGGTTTTACTTATTTTTGGCTTATGAAATCTGGAGCTCCTCTTGAGCACACAGTCAGCTTGTGCTCACCTTTTTCTCCCAGTGTTCAGCCATTCAGAATGTCAATAATTTACTCTAAGACAACAGTGGGGCCTGGGAGTGTCTGTTTATATGTGCACACACAGGACAGCACACTGGCATGAGCCATGTTCTTTCTTATCAGGAACAGCCAGGGACACAGTGAGGGAGCAGCTGTCCGACCCTGCCTGACTCGCTGGTGTTGCAATCTGGGAACCGTATTCAGGCCTGTTTATCTCACCCCGGGGCAGGGCCAAGCTTGACCAGGGGAGCCTCTGATCTCAGGAGCAGCTTCTCCAAGGCAAGAAAATATGTTTGGAGAGGATGAAACACTTGGAGCAACACACAAAGAAGGAGTAAGATGAAACCTGTCATTTGGTGGAGTGAGTGGAAGAGCCCAGAAGCTGCTCTATGTCTGAAGGGACTTGTTAACCCAATGGCGCTAAAACCAAAGTGAATTTATCGCTGTCCCCACACAATGTGAAAGTCCCCCAAATAAAGCCTGTGGTTCTGTTTGACCATTTCTAGCAGGAAATAGGTTCATTTGAGCATGTGTTCTTGGCATCTGAGATCAAGGGTTCAGACCCTCTAAGGGCAATAATATCGGCATTTTCCTTGCTGCTATGGAAATAAAAACCTAAAACTCATTTCAAGTCATCTCCATGTAACTCTGTTACAGTTTGTCCCCAAAAGAAACAGTCAGGAGCCCAGGAACATGCAGGCCACACGGTATCAAGGACGGAAAGATTTTACCTCCTACCTCATTGTCGT
The DNA here is from genome assembly GCA_004026885.1 of Lyroderma lyra. Taxonomy (NCBI): domain Eukaryota; kingdom Metazoa; phylum Chordata; class Mammalia; order Chiroptera; family Megadermatidae; genus Lyroderma; species Lyroderma lyra. The sequence goes on from PVJL010001762.1 coordinate 173,496, forward strand.
TTCCATGGGTGTCTTTGCTTGGTACCTCTGAACAGGCTCCTTGGGCAAACACCCACCGCCCAAAAGCAGCATGACTCAGTGAGAGCATGGGACTTAGAGAAAGACAATCCAGTCCCAGGTCTGTTCCCACTTATTGACGCACAGGAACACCTCAGAGATACTGCGGGTTTTGTTCCAGATCACCACAATAAAGCAAGTATTGCAATAAAGCAAGTTGTAACCTTTTTGCTGATGGAGGGTCTTACCTTTAATTTGTAAAAAAAAAAACAGCACACTGCGAAGCACAATAAAGCGAAGTGCAATAAAATGAGGTATGCCTACAATTTGGGCAAGTAACCTAAGCTTGTGCCTCAGTTTACTCATCTGTAAGATGGGATGATAGCACCTACATTACACTTGCCTAGATCAAAATAAAAGAAATGTTGCAACCTCCAAAGTGCTAGTCCTATGTAAGATATTATCACATCCCCCACCCCTAAACACACACACACACACCTTCTAAGGCTCCAGGAGGGAGCAAGGTTGGAAGCTATTCACACCTATATCCAGGTGCTCTCACCTGGGCCAACTTCCCTGTCTGGAACCCTTGTTTTGCCAGCCAAGGCCACCTGTGTTCCCTTTGCTGCTCCCTCATGTCCCTGATCTGGAAATGCTGTAAGCTCCAGGCCCTGTCCTCAGGCCCCTCTCTGTTCTTTACCGACATTTAATTCCTAGGAGACGTCATCCGGTCTCAGAGCTTACACGGCCATCGATGCTCTGACTCCCTAACCGACGTTTCTGACTGGGGGCTTGTTCCTGAACTCCGGACACATACACACAGCTGCCTATTTGATATCTCCTTTTGTACCCAAATAAACTTCTGACCCCCTTTGCACCACTTCCTCACATAGTTTGACCCATTTCAGTAAGTGGCAGCCATTAAGTTGAAATATATAAGATTGTCATTTTTAAAGTGAAGAACAGTCAACTATATCAACTTCATTTGGTTCAACACAGTACATCCTAGCTGCTCAGGCCAAAGGCCTGGGACTGCGGTCCTGGGCCCTTCCCTTCCTGTAACACCCTGCATGCAATCGATCAGGAAATCCAGTTTGCTCTGCTATCAAATATATCCAGAATCTTTCCCCCTTCACCTCTACCAAGCCATCATCATGACTATAGTTGCTTTCCAACTGACCTCCTCTCTTCAATTCTTTTTTTTTTTTTCTTTTTGGTATGTGGGTAGCTCCCTGACTGGGAATCGAACCCAGGCCGCAGCGCTGACAGCGCCAATGCCGAAGCCTTAAGCCGCTACACCATCAGGGAACTCCCCTCTCTTCAATTCTTGAATTCACTTAGATACAGAAGCCAGTAATCCTTTTAAACTATAAATCAGATCTAGTCTCCTCACTGTTCAAAACCTTCCCAGGTCTTCACATTTTACTGTGTCAAAGCCGAAGCCATGCCAGGCTTCCCAGCCCCTCGAGGAGCTCCCCCTCTATTCTTCTCATTCCTTTCTAAGTGACACTGGCCTTGTTCTTCTTTAAATACACCACGGGTGCTCCTGTCCCCAGGGCCTTTGCATTTGCTACTCTCTCAGCCTGAACCATTCTCCAACTGGATAAAAGCATGGCTTATTGCCTCCTCTCCTCCAGGTCTGCAGAAATGTCCCTTCCATAGAGCTGTCCCAAAGCACCCTTTCTCAAATTGCAGTCCCAGCTTGGCCCCAGCACCTCCTCTTCTCCTTCCCTGTTTAGCTGTTCTCTCTAGGACTTAACCACCATCTTACGTATTACATACTGTATTTTACTTAGCTGTTTCTCTCTCTACCAGAAGGTAAGCTCTGTGAAAATAGGAATTGTGTCTGCTTCATTTACTGCTATCCAGCCAGCGCCTACAACAGTACTGGGGACACAGCGAGTGCTCGAATAGCGAATGACTCAAAGGAAGAAAGGAAGACACTAGCTGGAAGGGGAACAAAAGGTTAAGAGCTTAAAGCAGGCCCTTGCAAACTCACAAAAGTTAGTTCCTCCTTGTGGTCTCTTTGGAGTGGAAGGAAACCATATACACGGAGCACCTACTCTGTGTCAGGTGCTGTGCCAAGGTATGTTGCTTACAACCAAACAACCTGGCGGGGTGGATGTTATTTTCCTACTTTATGGATGAAGAACCTCAAGTTCAGCTAAAGTAATTTGCCCAAGGTCATGTGGCCAGTAAATGGGATTTAAATCCACGTCCCCAGCTTCAAAGCCCCTGCCACGTGTACTCTGCTGTGTCACCCTGTTTGTTAACTCAAATGAAAAACTTAATTTGCTGACATTGACGAACTCATTATTTTGAAGGCTCAACCTAAATTCCACCTCCTTCCTGACCATGAAGACTGCCAGGTCGTTGTAAACCAAATGAATGTCCTCATGCCTCCCCCACCCCCCAGACTCCCCATCTCAGCACCATTTGGCCGGTTACTCACACTCCCTTGGGAGAGTCTTTGTTTTTTTCTTTCCTACCCTCACACCCAGTCCATCAGAACTCCATGAGAACTCCCTGAAACGTATTTGCCAAACCCGAGCACTTCTCCCTGTGTCCGTCCCCTAATCTGAGACACCACCCTCTCTATAATAAGTTCATTTATTGGCCTCTCTGCTTCCATTTTTGCCCACGATGGCCCCCACCCTCACCTTATAGCCTGTCCTCCCCTTGAGAGCCAGAGAGATGCCTTAAAATATCATTTAGCCCAAGTCCCTCCCCACTCACAGACCTTCAGTGAGTCACCCGTGAATACAGGCTGAAATCTCAATTCTGTGGCCTCTGTGATGCTGTGTAATTTGGGCTTAGGCTATGCTTTCGACCTCATTTCCTGCCTCCCTCACATCCCCTCTGCCACTCTAGGTGCTCGGGTCCCTGGGCACCCCAAGCTCCTTTCCACCTCTGAGCTGGCTGTTCCCTCTTCCCGGAATGCCCTTCCCCTAGGTCCTCATGGTCAACCCCCTGCTTTGTGCACTCAGGTCTTTATTCAGATGTCCTGTCCTCAAAGAGGCCATCCCTGACCACCCTGTTTTAAAAGGTACACCCCTTACTTTTATCTCCTTACCTTGCTGTAGTTTTTTTGGTAATTTTTGTTTAGACTTTTATTTTATCATTGGTTTTTATTTTATTAATACATATGCTGAAATGTTGAGAGCATAGTGCAATGACCACTATCCAGATTTAATAGCTGTTAACGTTTTGCCATTTGTGCTTTAACTGCACACAGGCACATTTGTGTGTACTTTTTTTTCTAAATCTTTTGAAAATAACCTTCAGATACCATAACACTTCAGCCCAACATACTTCAGCATGCAAACCCTGCACATAAGGACAATTTTCTTTATGTCCATATCATTAGCACATGAGAATATGATCAATGACTCCCTAATATCATCTAATTTACAGTCCATAATTAGATGTTCTTAACTGTCCCTTATGGCTTTTTTTTTTTTTTTTTTTTTTTTTTTTTTTTTTTTTTTTTTTTTTTTTTTTTTTTTTTTTTTTTTTTTTTTTTTTTTTTTTTTTTTTTTTTTTTTTTTTTTCTTTTTTGAGCCAGAATCCATCGAGGATTCACATAATATATTTTGATTTCCTTTCATTAACTGGAGTCCAGGGCAGCCTTGCCAGGTTCCATGAGTACACAGCACTCCTGTTTTGCAGGTGTTGCGCGGTTGGAGTGACTGCTTATTTCTGGTCCCGCTGCCCTGCTGCCCTGTGAGTAGGCATTGTTTTGTTCACCTTTGTATTTTTTGTACCTAAAACAGATATTTGCACTTAAAAGGCACAATGTGTGGATTCAGGGCTTTCACGCCCAGCACTCTAATCTAGTCCTCTGGGAAGAAATAGGGAGGCTCTGGCCTTATGGTCTCAAAATTCAGGGTCCTGAATACCAATCCCAGCTGTCACAGGGTGCCTGGGGAATTCATCTGCTCACCCTTGATAGGCTATGTTGGGGGAAACTGGCTAATACCAGGATGGTTACACTTGCAATAATTTACATTGAATCAGGAAATTTAAAATGGTTTCATTAAGTCTGAAAAGAATTAACCAAGTTTGTCTCATTCCTCGCAATGCCAGCCGGGTCTCTTCTGCTGATTTTGCTGGAGGAGAAATGGAGTTGCATTAGAGGAAAGTAAAACATACGAATTTATTTAGTTGACCAAAGAAAATGAGACCTAAAATGAGAAACCAGGACTCCTGGTTCCTTTTCCTGCCTAAATGTCTCTCTTCCAACTTTCTCCCAATGTCTCCAGAAGCCTTTTGGTTTTGCTCAGGGCAGACTGGCTGGCTTGGCCTTACTCCAGTGGTCACATGGCAAAGGGTCCAGGAAATGTGCCCTCAGCTGACTGGCCTGTGGTGGCAGGGAGGGGGAGGGAAAAGGATTGTTACCAAACTCCGCAATGATTGGTGTGATTCAGTCATCTTCTTCTTGGTTAATAATGATCATTTTGCAAGATATACATATACCTAACCCTTATGTTGTGCATCTGCAACTAACATGTTGCATGTCAATTATATCTCAATAAAAAGCGCATTGATATATGCATACCCAAAATAATAAAAAGATATGCATCAACCTATTTTTAAAAATTAAAAGGCTTTGTACTTCAAAGGACACATCAAGAAAGTGAAAAGACAACTGACAGAGTGGAAAAAGTATTTGCAACTACCTATCTGACAAGGTTCTACTATACAGAATACATAGAGAATTCTTATAATTCAACGACTAAAAGACAAAGAACCCAATTTAAAAATGGGCCAAGGACTTGATTAGACATTTCTCCAAGGCCAGTAGGCATGGGCAAAGATGTTCAACATCATTTTTCTTTAGGGAAATACAAATCAAAATGACAATGAGGTACCATTTCTCACCCACTAGGATGGCTATAATAAAAAAGACAGTATGTGTTGGTGAGGATATGTAGAAATTAGAATCCTCATAGATTGCTGATGGAAACACCAAATGGTACATACAGCCTTTGGGAAACAGTTTGGCAGTTCCTCAAAAAGTGAAACACAAGAGTTAATGTATAACCCAGCAATTCCATTCCTAGGTACATATCCAAGAGAAATGAAGACACAAATCTTGTACACACTCAAAGTGTTATCCGTAATAGCCAAAAAGTTGAAGCAACCCAAATATTCATTCATTGATGAATCAAAAAATAGATGTGATATATTCATACAATGGAATATTAATCAGCCATGAAAAGGGATGACATTCTGATACATGCTATAACACAGGTGAACCTTGAAAACAGGCCAAATAAAAGAAGCAAGTCACAACAGGCTACATATTGTATGATGCCACTAACATGAAATGTCCGGAGTAGGCAAATTCATGGAAACAGAAAGTAGATTAGTGGTTTCCTGGGCTGGGAATGTAGAAAATGGGAAGTGAATGTAAGAGGGTATGGGATTTCTTTTGGGGGTAATGATAATGTTCTCATGTTAACCATACTGCTGGTTGCAAATATACGAACACCACTGAATTGTATGGTTTAAAAGATTGACTTTTAGGGTATGCGATTATACCGCCATAAATAATAATGATACCAAATCCAACTTAATTTATTTTTTATTTTTTTTTGCTTTTCGGTATGTGGGTAGCTCCCTGACCGGCGATTGAACCCAGGCTGCAGCGCTGACAGCGCCAACACTGAAGCCTTAAGCCACTACACCATCAGGAAACTCCCCCAAATCCAACTTAAAAGAAATAAAAATAAATAAAAACGATGACACTCTTCCCATGCCATGCTTTTGGCTCCCTGGCCAATGGTTGGGCCAATAATCCAGGCCTTCTGCCCAGTTGCAGACCTGGCTCAAACGTGCAAGGCCTCTGGGCCCTTGCAGACAGTTACATCATTTCATGGTGAGGAGAGAACACAAGACAACGCTCCATTCACATCCTTTTTGTTAACCAGTGCTTACCAAAGCTGCAGTCACAAAATATCTGACTGCCCACATCAGCAGGGTCCCAAGCAAGTTCAGAATCAAGGCAGGTTTTTCTAAGTTAGTGTTCCGGACCCAGTTTCTACACCTTGCTGCCTTGGCCAAGCCCTACTCCTTTCCCCAGCGATCATGCTATGGCCTGCCCTGCAGCACCGCCTCTTGTGGCCCGGCAGTCACAAGCTGCTGTTGTTGCTCTAACTTGCTCAGGTATTGTCTCTACCTACCCTCGGGAGTGAGGGCACAACAGCTCCATCACCCAACTCTAGCCCAAGTGAACTTTACAGTAGCTGCTCAGAAGGGTCCTTGCAACTCAGACACTTGAGAAAACACCCATGGGGTAAACTTCCACCAAAAAGGGAGGACTGGCCAGGAGGAGCTGCTTATTGATCGCCCTACTTCTCTCTCCTCAACTAACTTACTCTTCCAGCCCTTGGAGATGTCCCATGTGATAGAGCAACAACCCTGTGGATTTCCTTGTGAGGCCCTGGTGTGCTTATGTTTGCTTTCCTTCCTCCCCTGTCTCACTCTTTTCCTCCCTCTTTTCCTCCCTCTTGCTGCCCTGGGTTTGCAACTACCCCAGTGAAACATTAACCCTTAGGTTTTGCCTCAAGCTCTGCTTTCTAGGAAGCCAAGATGGACAAATTATGCATTTACTTCAAGATAAAGGATTTGTAAAACCTCCAAGGCTCTTTGGGCTATTTTCATTACCCTGCATTCCTACATTGCCCCATTAAATAGAAATTTCTGTTCACTACTCTGGGAGGGACTGGTACTGGAAAAATTGTTTTAATCCTCCTCCTGACCTCCTGTAGTCCATGGGGTGAGCCCCAAGTCCTTGGTAGGAAGGATGAGGGTATTTGCCCTGCAGTTATCCAGCTGCTTTGCCAAAGACTGTGTCTAAGTTTAATTCTGGGAGGAGAAAATAGAAAGCCTGTTCAGATGCAGGTACCAGTCATATTTTTTCCAATCCAGCTTTATAAGTAATAAAGCTACCATATTTTGATGGGTATAATGCGCTCCTGTGTATAATGCACACCCATGTTTTTTTGGCTCAAACTTTCAAAGAAAAATATCTTTCATTTTAATTTTTTAATTCAAATTTTTGTTTGTTTATATTTAGGTACTTGTTTGTATTATAAAGAGATTTTAGCATTTATTTTTTAATGTATCATGGTATGAGAAATTTTATGTAACAAATAATTACTAAGCACAGAAACAGATACAAGGTCCAAGAAATTTTATGTATAAAATGTTTTATGTTAAAAAAACCCTGATTATCATATTCCAGGGTATATTTTGCATATGGATATCATTATTGATTTCTAGAGTTGCACTTTTAACTACCCATGCATAATGCACATCCTTATTTTTCCCTCATAATTTATAGCAAAATAGTGCACATTATACATAGGAAATATGGTATATTTTCATCTCAGTTTACCTGATTCCTGTTCTTTTTCAGTTCAGAACCTGTGGTAGCTGGGGAGGATATTATGAGTATCACAATAATGATCATGAGCCCTCCTGCTCCCCACGGGCTTCCATAGAGACCCCCGAACCTTTTTTGGCTCAGAGCAGGCTGCCTCTAGCCAACGGCTCTCCCAATGTAGTCCAGGCATAGCAGGCAGGCAGTGACTTATGTCTTTTTAATTCTAGCGAATTTGTTTTTTCAGTGGCTAGGCTCCCAGGGTCAGATTGGGAATTCCCAACGACGTGCCAAGCTGTGGGTTACAGGTGTGCAAAGGAGTGATGGATGTCACAGCCCTGGAGCTGCTGGCATCTGGAGACTGCTTCCAGCCTTACATGATCAGTTTATCCTTTGTGTCACATACATTCTATGGTTTGCCATGACGTATGCCATGACGTGAAAGAGCCTGGGAGGCAGTAAGATAAATCAAGCTTTCATTAAGAGCTATCTTTGCCTCCCTGGAAGTGGCCGGCTAATTGAAAATGTTTGGGAATTAATTGATGTAAGAAAAAGGTCAAAGGAATATTTGTTGAATAAATCATTGAATCAGTAAAACAAAAGAAAGACAGCCCGGGTTCTCCTGTGGTCCCCTACGGGAAATAAACCCTATTTATCAGAGAGGCCATTGGGAATAGGGTGACGAGGAAGACTAAGAAGATATACTGAGGTAGGACAACAGAACGTCCCAAGTCTTCTCTTCAGGCCTTTCCATGCCAGCCCCTAAGACAGCAGTTCTCAACCTGTGGGTTGCGACCCCTTTGGGGGTCGAACGACCCTTTCACAGGGGTCACCTAAGACCACGGAAAACACATATCAGATATTTACATGACGATTCATAACAGGAGCAACATGACAGTTATGAAGTAGCAACGACAATAATGTTATGGGGGTCACCACACCATGCAGAACTGTATTAGGGTCGCGGCCTTAGGAAGGTTGAGAACCACTGCCCTAAGAGGTGTTTCCTCCTCTGTTTCTTATTTGTTATCTCCTTTCACACATAGGCCCAGGCTCTGCCACCCTTGAAATTAACGGTAGACTTTCTGGTCCACTGAGGCCAGTCTCCTTGTCCTCCCACCTCTAAATAGATTATCCTGGTTTCCCTTGGAGGCCCTGCGTCCTCCTCTTCCTCCCCTGGTGTGGGCTGTGCCAGGCACGCAGGTGACATGCCTTTGTTTGCAGCCCTGCTCACCCCTGGACTGCCACAATTTGGAACCCGTGAAAAGCCAACTCTTTCCGGTATTCACTGGCACGGAATGAAGACAGAAAGCACTCCACCCGAGCATATGCTCTGCTTGCCCAGGATTTTTGATCAGTGTACAAACCGGGGCTAAACCTCCAACAGCCTCTACCCAGGAACTTCTGAGACACACGAAGCGGCTCAGGACCACTGGTCTGGTCTCTTCCTACCCACAAGGCTGGTTACCAGTGACCAGTGATTCCTTGTTGGGTACAACAGTTGGCCCAGCCCAGAACCAGGCCAGGGCGTGTCTATCATCCCTGGTATTTCCTGTGTTAAACTCCTGATGTCTAGGTTACTGCAGATTCTCAAATATTCCTCCCAATCTTGAGAGGGAGGAAAGGGGGTGCAATAGCCTTTGGGAATGCCTGTCTGCAGCACAGGGAAGGTGCCAGGCAAAGTCCCCAGGGGCCCCAGCTGCTGCTGTCTCAGCAGGTACTTCATTCCCCCATCTCAGCTGCCCTCCCCCACTCCCCGCCAGTCTCAGAGCTACTTGCTTCCTCCTGAGGCCTCAAACCAATGCCTCCTGCCAGGCGGCTGCTGCTATGTGTGTGTGAAGTTTGGGCTGGTGAGGCTGGGGTGAGTGGCTATTTTCTAGGGATGCCAGGAGGCCCCTCAAAGCTTGTTGAACCAAATGCTCACCCCTATGTCTCAGGCCCTTAGCTCCTCAAATGGAAAACAAAGAGGAGAGAGAGACCGTCAGGAAAACAAAGGAAAATTTAGAATTCAAAACTCAACTACAACTGCTTATCGGCCTTAAATTATTATTTTTCATTGGTAATAACCCTTCTCTAATTTTAAAAGTATTATCTTCACACCTGGGCAAAGCGTGTGAACATGGTAAGATTCTTGACTTTCAGAAAAATGTGTGCAGGGAGTTCCCTGGTGGGGTAGTGGCTTAAGGCTTCGGCGCCGGCGCTGGCAGCGCTGCGGCCTGGGTTCGATTCCCAGCCAGGGAGCTACCCACATACCAAAAAGCAAAAAGAAAATGTGTGCAGCCACCAGCAATAATATTTAAATAAATCACAGACACCCTCTTCCTCCAAAATGAACTTAACTTTGCTCATTCGTAAGTTTGCCTTTCTGGAATGCTGAGCGGGGAAGGGAGACGTCCCCGTTGTGTTAGAGCTGGGTCTGTCTTCAACGAAGCTGGACCACACACAGTATGGCCAAGGCTAGGCCCTGGCCAGTACAGAAGACTAGAATATTGTCTTGTGGGATGTCAAAGGTCATGATTGTCTTTGTGGAATTAATTGATTGGTGTCCATCTTCCTCTCAGTGCCAGCAACTCCATGAGGGTGACAATCAGATCTCTTTTACAATACAGAGTCCGGCAGAAGTACGTGCTGACAATCTATGCCAAATCTTTTATTACAAAATCATAAATAAGCACGTAGTTCTATAACAGTAACAATATTTTATTTTATTTATTTATTATGTGGATAGTTCCCTGACTGGGAATCGAACCCAGGCCGCAGCGCTGACAGCGCCAGTGCCGAAGCCTTAAGCCACTACACCACCAGGGAACTCCAGGAACAATATTTTAACTAGTTAACAAAGGGCGTTACTTCTGCCGGACCCTGTCTCTTCCTAGTGCCCAGCAGATACAGTCAGTCACATGCTCCATAATGATTTGTTAATCAGTGCTTAGATGAGATGGAATCTCCCATCTCCTTCTTCATTTCACCAGGGCTCTTTCTAGAATTCTACCTCAGGTGGCCACAGCCAGGTTTATGTGGAGAATTTTCTCCCGGCCTTCCTGGCCATCTTAGGAAGCCCCTGAGCATTCCTGTGACACAGAGGTGTCAGTCCACCAATATTAGTCTCCTTCTGCTTCCCATTTCCTCTTTCTGCCCTGTTCCCTCACCTGTCAGACACTCAGTGTCCCCACCATGAACGCCCCTTCTGTGAGGAGGTCACGGCTGGTGCTCACCCTGCCCCCGATCACCAGCTGGGACAACCTGACATGTGTTAACAGTGAGGGGAGACTATTTCTAATTATAGTCCGAGGTTGGCTTCTCACTGCAATCCAGCTATCTACCAGATCAGTAATTAATTAAGCCAGGGAGGGGGAAAAATCTATAAATGTGTTTGGTACAAGTTGTTTTGGAGAAATAAGTGTTTGTTGGTTATTAGATATTTTTCCCTCAAAGCCTGCTGGGTTTTGATTGGTGTCCCTTTGAGCTCCCACACACAGATCACTGGAATTAAATTTCTCTCACTGAGGGATAACAATGTACCTGCTATTGAGATAACTGACTGTGATTCCAAGCCCTTCTCTGTTTCTAGGGGAGGGGAAGGAGATCTTGAGTCAGAAGTGCTAAGAAGACTGTGCCAAGGAGCCCTCCTTTGGTCACCTGCCTTCCAGAATGAAACAACCCTACTTGCAGTGGTCAGTTGTGCTGATGAGGTTCATATTCTGCACAGGTGGAAACATTTCATCCCATGGTACCTCAGTTTCTGGACAGCATTGATTCAGCTGTTTATTATTTGGTTTTGATGGTGCAAACACAAAGCAACATGTAACAAAATAAAACACATCCCACACACACACTTAATTAAGCTAACGAACAAACAGCCTGACCATTCATGCAAATGGTCTTCCAATGTTGTCCTTGGGTGAAAATTTTCTCAATTGAATCTGTATTTGCTAAGTGATTAACACTTTGATTATTAACTGCCTGGAATCAGGAAGGTCAAGTCTGCTGATTGACCAGGGAATAAATCTTCACAGGCTGGCAAAGATTTGGCCAAATGTGATAGAAAATTCTAGTACAAACATTCCGCCTGGTACCAACTTGTCCCCAGTCTGGGAAGACAAGCTGCTATCACGCTCTGAAAATCAGGAGCTCTGTTAGTAAAAGAGGATGCCAAACAGAGGCCTTGGTATTTAAGCCTTGTAACGTGGCCAGTAAGTACAATATTGTACTGAGATTTCTGAATTCCACAGATGATTTGTTCATTCACCCAACATTTATTGTTCATTATCTTGGGAACATAAGATCTGTAATATGGGGGACCTGTCCTCAGGATATTTCTAAGGCTATCAGGGAGACTGAGACATATGTAATCACAGTACAGGTGAACCTCCTTCCTTTTTCCGTTTTCTTCTTTGTTTTTGGTTAGGATGATGTGTAAATACATGATATATGTAGCATGACGTATGTAGATACATAGGTGTGTAGATTACTCTTGAGAATCCGCCTGTGTTTGTTTCTGTGACTCTGGACACTTGAGGCAGAAGAAAAGGCATTTCCCCCTCCTTGTATGGTCAACAGTCCACTATTCCTATTTCTGGGAAATCTTTACCTCCAGGAAGGTGATAAGAAGAGATGGTGAGGGTGTTAGTGTAATCTCCTATCAGTGAGATTAGATTTTATTGTCTAAGAAGGTTGTTCAGAGGGCTGGAAAGGGACAGCAGCCAGACCTCAGGACCCTCCAAGGATGGGGAAGAAGAACTAGGTTGGTAGAGGCCTTGGGGCCTCGGGGAGGAGTTGGAGAAGCTCATGCTCTGAGCAGGGAGCTAGACCAGGTGTTCCCAGGATCCCATGGGACAGCAGTGACAGAGGCTCAGGACAGGGCCTGAAGCAGCAACTGAGGCTCACAGAGCGGAAACAGCAGAGCCAGCCCGGGCCTGTTCTTGCTGAGGACTGGGAGTCTGGGGGACCCCTTCTAAACACTCCAGGGTTGAGTGATGATCCAAGGGCATGGACCCCATCTCTGGAACAACTGGTATCAGGCTTTTCTCAACCCAAGTGGGTGGGCTTGAGGTGATTCTAATTAATGGTAAGAACATCTTTTAAAAAGTAACGTAAAAAAAAAGAAAAAAGAAAAAAGAAAAAAAAAGGTAACATGTTTGGTGTCCTCGTTGTTGTTGAAGAGTTCAAACCTGCTACATGTGTGGGATGCTTAGTCTGGACACCTACCCCAACATGGGGGATTCGGGGAGGACTTCTCAGAGGAGGTGACCCTTTAGCTGAGATCTAAGGATGTCTAAGTGAGCCAGGCTAGGCAGGCTCTGGGGTGGGGAGAAGAGTTATTTAGGGAACCAGGAGAAGCACAGAAGCACAGGAAGAAGGGGAGACAACAGCCTGCTTACATGGAGCACGTGTTAGATGAACTTCGAGTGCAGGGAGGGAGGAAGGGAAGAAGCTTGACGTCCCAGATGCCATTGCGTCTGGAGGTGGGAGGTAACCTCCAGAGCGCTCTGGAACCACTTCTACTCCCTCAGGACCCCCATCTCAAGACAGAAGCCAGCAGCCTGGGACAGCGGCCACCCCTTGGTAGCAGGAAGTCCTGAGCACACAGTCTCCCTTTCCTTCCAGCAAGAGTAACTCCACTTTTGTTGGGGAACTCCCTCTTCATTCACACGGATACGTGCTTCCCTCAACAATCACCATCGCCCTTTCCCCAAGTTAGAGATTGGTTCAGGAATGGAAATGGGACGCAGTTTCTGACCTCTGAGACATGAAGGAGACATGGGAAGGATGTCTTTGCCCCGCACACACTTGGGAGATGGTGCTGTCTGCCGGTGACTGCGGGGTGGACCATCGTGGAGGCCCGTGTGGAAGCCGGCCGCGGGATGAGCTGACACCCTGAGCAGCTGAGAATCCTTCGCTCTGACCCTCACTTCCTGTTTTTCCAGCTCACTTACTTGGGGACCTGCCACTCCACCGATTCTTCGACCTCATCAGAATAACACCCCAGGGTCACAGTCCACACTCTCTTCATGTCCTATGTCCCTCTTCTCCACTTAAGAGTCCGTGGTCCATGGCTGTATTTGTTGGCCAGGTCTAACATAACGAGATATCTGACTGGGTGGCTTAAACAAGAGAAATTTATTTTCTCACACTTCTGGAGGCTGGAATGTGTCGGCGGGCTTGGTTTCCTCCGAGGCCTCTCCTTGGCTTGCAGATGGCCCTCCCCACCACCCTGACTGACACCTTTACCCCGCCTCCCTCAGTCTTTGTCACATAGGCCTGCTTTCGTTTTCTGCAGAGCAATTTGGAGAAGACACTGCTGGCTGTCTCCCCAAAGGCCAAGTTCCTTCCCTCTGGCCGACAGAATGCCAGCTGTGTTCACATGACCTTCCCCCCATCCCCTCATCTCAGGAATGGATCCTAAATAATCTAAGCCAATTGTGGGGCTTCCCACGCCCTTCATCAGCGCTTGCTTTTGGGATTGGACATGGGATGGCATTCTGGCCAATGAAACATAAGGGGCATCTGTTGGAGGGCTGCTAAGAGAAAGCTTTGTTTTTCTGAAAAGGAGACACACGGCTCGCAACAGTCCCCTGTTTTCTTCCCGGGAATGTCCCATCTGAATGAGATGCCCAGAACTTTAAGAGCCAGTTTACAAGTATGTGAGGAGCTGAGGACCAGGCAGAGGATGGAGGAGCAGAAGGATGAAAGAAAACTGGGTCCCTGAGGAAGCCACTGGGTCCTTGAGTTCATCAAACCTGGAGCTGTCTGCCCGCAGGAGTTCCTGTTGGCTGGGTGGATTCATCTGCTAGGGCCGCCACAGCGAAGTCCACAGACTGGGTGGCTAAGCAACAGAAATTCATTGTCTCACGGTTCTGGCGACTAGAAGCCTGAGATCAAGGTGTGGGCAGGATTCGTTTCTGCCGAGGCCTCTGTGCTGGGCTTACAGATGGCATCTCCTCCCTGTGTCTCCACATGGTCTTCCCTCTGTACTTGTCTGTGTCCCAATCTCCTCTTCTTCTAAGGACACCAGTCCTATTGGATCAGGGTCCATCCTAATGACCTCATTTCAACCTAATCACCTCATTAAAGGCACTGTCTCCAAATATAGTCATATTCTGAGATACTGGGGGTTAGGACTTCCACATATGCATTTGTGGTAGTGTATGTGGGGGAAGGGGGGGCTTCAGTCCATAATAGCACCATAAGAAATACCCTCATCATTTGAGCTGGTTCTGTGGGGGTCTTCTGATACTTGTGTTTGAGAACATCCTGATTCAATCACGGTCTGATTGACTCACTTATTTACTTATTGGTTCATTTATTGACTCTCTCTCTCATCAAAATGTCAGCTTCATGAGGGCTGGGACTCACTCGGGCCTGTTCAGGACTGTATCTCCAGTGCCCACCATCATGTCTGGTTTAGACTTAGCTGCTCAAGAAATATTCTTGCCAAAACGAACTATACTAGGCCACCTCTCCTGACCCTGTTTAAATATAAAATAAGCCTCACATTTTATATTTAGGAAGCAGAGTCAGATAGGCAAAAACTACCAATCCTAGGCAAAGAGGAAGTTTTTCATTTTGGAAATCTGGTGTCTGCATAATTTCAACAGACACTTTACTTTTCAGAGAGCTGGGAATTATGCATGGCACCCCTCTGAGCCTCAGGGGCTTCCTGGTTCATTTAAACAGGGAAGTGAGGATCAAAGGCAGCCTGACTGAGGAGAGCATTGACTTTGAGCTTGGTGTGAATCAGAATCGCCCTGAACCTTGTTTACATAATCCAGCCACCAACTCCACCAGCTAGACTCTGATTCAATGGGTTTAAAGTGGGGCCCAGCAATCTGTATTTTTAACAAGCCATCCAGGTGATTTTAAGATGCCATCTGTGTTTGGAGACCTGCACGTCTGGGGCCTGCTGGAAGGAGGAGGAGTGTGAACTGAGAAAGGCTGGGGAAGGGAAGGGCTGCAGCTGCTCATAGGTCCCCACTCTGGGCCTATGACAAGGCCCTGAGCCAGGCCGACAAGGACAGAAGGCTTAGAGACTGAGCACCTCTCTCTGTTTAGGTACAGTTGGGCCCGGAACTGCTGGGACCAGATCAGGTATGAGAAGCAGGCAGTCACCTCAGGCCAAGACCTGCCCCTTCCAAGAGGCAGCTGGACATTTGACCTTCCACCCTTTACTGTGCCCTTTATGTTTTCTGCCTGCCGGTCGGCTCTGAGGAGGGGACCGACACGGCCTGCGTCGCTGAAAATGCTGCTGGTGGCTCGGGAGTACGTTCAGGCCGGGAGGTAATCTAACCTACCACAGGTGGCTAAAAATAGAACCAAGCCAGCCAGAAGCCAGCTGGTTGGGGATCCTGAGGCCTCCCGGGTGATGGAGAGGTTTCTGAGGCGGTGCAGCCCTCTGGGAACCACAGTCTTCTTTTCAATACCGCCCTTGGCAGCTCCAGGCGAGTCAGGTAGCTACCACTTGACCCCAACACAAGGCCTCCTTCTTCTGTAGCAGCCAGCCAGGACAACCCACTGCGGGGTTCAGCCCCACTGCCACGTCGGGTCAGGTGGGCCCCCGTGGGCCTTGCAAGCCTGCTCTGGCCACCAGGAGGGCTCTATTTTAAATTGTGATCAGATGGTCCCCATGGAACAGTTGAGCCAAGTGCTTAAAATAGAGGGCCCTCTGTTTCCTGCCCTCACCCCACTCCTGACTCGCCCTGCTTCCCAGACCCCATGGCGTCCACCTGCCAAGGAGCAGAGAGCCGTATACCGCTGGGACCCATGGCGGGAGTGGAGATGTTAGCAAACTGAAAGCACCCGAGAGGACGGGAGTAGGCCGAGGGCTGGTGTCTGCTGAAGCAGAGAGGTGTGTTGGGACACAGAGCTCTAGGAAGCGGGGGGAATATGCTTTATTCTGGCATAAGTTTTTATTGAGCAAGTGCCATGTTGATAGCTCCATGCTAGGAATCATGAGACAGAAAGGAGCATGTCCGGGCCCTGCTCCGAAGACCTCACAATGTCATAGGGAATTACTGGCTCACTGCGCCTGGCCACGTGCCAGGAGCTGTTTTCAAAGCCGTATGATGTCCTAACTCATTTAAGGTTCACAGCTACCTTATGTGGTGGTTACAAGGAGTCACAACAATAATAATAACAGCAAATTATTATATTCTAAAGATGAGGACTCTAAACAGAGACGCTAGATGACTGGCCCAAGATCACAGCTCACGAGGGACAGACTTGGGATTTGAATCCAGGCAGGCTGGCCTGCCACCCTGGCACTAAACTGTCCTCAGTGGGGATAGCCATAGACTGGGGGCTGGGAAGGTCCCTTGCTCCTCTTGGGAGTTCAGAACTACAAAGTAATGAGATCGATTTTCGTACAAAAACAGAACCCCGGGCTCTTAAGTTTAAAAGGAACTCCAAGGTTGTGGAGTATCACAACCCAGCCATTCTCTGGAACTTCACATCCAAAGAAGTGTCACCCTTTTCACCTTTGGAAGGCTAAACAGTGATGCTGTTGTGGTTCCGAACATTCTTGGCCCTCAAGCACTGGGGTTGCTTCCAGAGATCGTTGATGAGCACGACAGGAATCGGTCTCCAGAGAGTCACATTTATTTTTGTATTTTTCTGCCCACGGTGTTATTGCCGAGCTTTATCACACTAGTTATTTGTCAGACTCAAACCCTGAGTGCCTTTCAACTATTTCTAAAAGTCAGATCTGGTACCAAGCACTCATGGCTTGACTCAAGGCCACACGGCTCATAAATGCCCGAGTCGAGATTTCGACTCAGGGCATCTCACTTGAGAACCCATAATCCTTTTTTCTTTTTTTTTGTTTTGTTTTAATCCAGAGCCCACATTCTCAATCACATGGTAGAGCAAAGATATTGCACGAAAAGTGAGTAAGAAATCCACGTGTATGTTACAGGCAGGGAGTCCTGGAGGGACTCAGAGCCATGAGTCGTGGGAGCCGTTGTAAAGTCGGATTAGAGCTGAGTCCTAAGGGGTGGATACAATCCAGGCAAGGGGCAGGACACGAGACACGGGGAAAGGCATTCCACTCCTGGCGGGAAGGGAAGGCATAGCCGTGGAGGCCAGACTGAGTATTGTTTGTTCAGGAAGTATGTACATAGACCAGCGTCGCTGGAGCACGCTCTTCCCCCAGAATTTAAATTTGCAAAGGTTGTTGAGATCAAACTGGGAAAGCCCCAGTTCCACAGGGCATGGGGAGTCGCTGAAGGAGTCTGAGAATGACGGTGGCTTGGTACAAACAGTATTTTGCAGTGATTCATCTGGCAGGACTGTGTGCAAGGTGGGTTAGAGTCTGGAGCAGAGCCATGGCAGACAGCGGTGCAGACAGGATGCCGCGAGGGTCCGGGCCAGGCGAGCGCAGCACAGGTGGGAAGGACAATATACAAGGTTGTGAGAGATGCAGGAGGGGCCGGGCAACAGGGTCGGGAGACTGAGTGATGGTGGCAGGAGAGAAGGAGACATCAAACTTCAAAGATGACTGAGGTCTCCAGCCTGAGTGACTGGGATAACTATGACAACACTGATAAAAGACAAGAAGTGAAGTGGGGGCATATTGAGTTTGAGGTGACAGCAGGACATCCAAATGGAAACATCCAGGAAGTTGTAGCAATGTAGGCGAAGAGCTGGGCAAAAAGTCTGGGCTAGAGGAAAAAACTAGAAGAAATCTCATAAAGAAAACAAAGGATGCGTCTGCCAGAGAAAAACTATGCTCTGGTGCCGCCACCAGCGTGGAGGGTGGAGTCCCTCCCCAGCCTGACTTAGGATGCAAAAATGTCCTTTTTCTCTTTAGTTCAAAAGGGCAAGGCTGCATTTTTCTAAGCATTTTATAAGAGGGCTTTCCCAGTGAGCTCAGACTCAAATCTTTGTTGAATGAAGAAGGGTAAACAAGGCTGACATCATGCAGGGCCTTGGATTACCACCCTGCAAAATCCCAGCCCTGAACCCAGCACATTCATCTCTATGCACAGGGGAATTACACACCCTCAACACATGTGAGGCTGTAGAGCCCTTACCCTCCAATGCTGGGGTGAAGGGAATGTAGATACACAAGCCTAACCAGTGTCCAAGAAGAGCTGAGTCCTTTTAAAAAGGAAGAAGGTGCTAGGTGGACTGGTCTACGACCTTAGACACTCTTAGGGAAATATGCCCCTCCCCCATAGCCCCCCCCACCATAAACTGAAATAAAAACAAAAGGCAAAATAATAGTTATTATATATATATTTATATATATATATATATATATATATATATATATGTATAGAGGACTGTCTAGAAAGTATCCAGCTATGTCATATGAAAAATAGAGGCATTTATGGCTGGATTTTTTTCTGGACAGCCCATGTGTGTATATATATTCATTCAAATAATATCTTGCCTCATCATGCTGTGATAAAGGTAATAGCATTATTAAAATCTAAAGTTTATACATGTGGAAACTGAATTTCAGAGAGGCAAAATGATATCCTCACTGTTGCAAAGCTAATAAGGGCAGAACTGGACTTACCCACCAGATTTTGTGACTTCAGACCTGTGGCTACCTTTCCCTATACTCTAAAGATTCGCTATGTACAGTTGGGCAGGTTGTTCGGCATACAAACAGCTCATTTTCTGCTAGAAAGACTGCATGTCCACCAGCAGTAGCCCTGACCTAAGGCTGTGTATCACAATTTAAAAAATATTTTATGTATACCTAAACCTTTATGTTTTACAAGGTGCTTTCAAACGACCTTTTTCTTTAATTCCCTGTTGAAGTGTTATAATGCAATCAATAAACAGTAAAATATAGTAGAAAGAGTACAGGACCCTGAGTTGGACAGACCTGGGTTAGAATCTTTACTCCTGGGGAGTTCCCTGGTGGTGTAGTGGCTAAAGGCTTCGGCGCTGTCAACGCTGTGGCCTGGGTTCGATTCCCAGCCAGGGAACTAGCCACATAAAAAATAAATAAATAAATAAATAAATAAATAAATAAATAAATAATAAAAAAGAATCTTTACTCCATTTGCTGACTGCAATCCTCACTTTTTCTCATCTGTAAACAGAAATTGAGACTAATGTCTGTTTATCTAATTCTCTGGAGTTGCTATAGCGTCGATGAGACAATGCCCGTGTAAGGGAGGATTTTAGGAATGAGAAAGTTCCTTATAGGGTTGGTTACCTTTATTTTAATACAAAATAAACCCGAGAACTTACACATGAGTTCTCTCATTTACTCGTTCCATGTTGAGAATATCAAATGAGATGGAGAGGACCTATGAAAGTCTAGGTACATCACGTCACAATCTTCCTAATGTTATTAAAGTCAGGTCGCGTGCTTCCTGGCCCAAACATGGCCCCACATTTCCCCTCTCCCTCAGGTAATTTCCTCTTCAACCTCCTACACTGGTCTGCCCTCCTCTGATGCCAAGGAGGCCAGATCATGTCCTCCAGGCCCCAATCAAAGCAGGTTCTTCAAGTAATCTGAACAGAACCCCTTGTCCCCACACTGGGGTTGCCTCCAAACTCCTATGCCAACTATAAACATCTATTTGTTCACATGCACAAGAAATGTTTCCTGAGCCCTTTCTCTGGGCCAGGCACTGCGTCGACCAACGATGGGGGGCGCAGTCCTGGGAAGATCGCGGAGTGGAGGGTAGACGAAGCAGTCGAGAAATTCTGAGGGATCACAGGTCTCTGAGACGTGGTTTCACATTTTTCAGTGCTCAGTGGCATACTCCCTCTTACCCATTCCTCACACCCTTCTGTAACGTGTCCTGCTGAAACTCAGTCCTAAGATTTTCAGAGTTTAAGGGGACAATTGAAACCAACTTCTTGGAAAGCTTGTCCTGAATAAAGCTTCCGTATGGCTGAGAACTTCCCGTTTCTCTGTTTCAGGAAAAAGCACTGAACTTGATCTTGTGGGTATGGAAATGTTAAGGAATGGCTTCTTCTGAAATGGAGATGTTGGGTGCGTCCCGGCTCCAAGAAGCTACAACGGCCTTAGGGTGCCAAAGGACAAGGGCAGAGGAGAGGAGGGCCGATCAGTAGGTGTCCCCTCCCCATTAGATCCTTGGTCTAGGTTCAGGCCCCCATAGTGTGAGGGTAATGACCAGAGTCTGACCAAACCATTGACAGACGACTTTGGGACACTTGGCCATGCACTGCAGCTATGGGGTGTACTAATGCTGCTTAGTACTGAATTGGGGAGGGGGTTTCTATCCCCACATAGACGGGGGCACCCAAAAGCATAGCAGCTTTGGCTCTCTCAAGTGGCATTGGAGTGTGTGAGGTCAACCAGTGGGAGCTGAAGCCCAAGACAAGAATGTAATGTACCGTATTTTGCTGTGTATAATGTGCACCCCTTCCCTGGTTTGTGAGGGACAAATAGGGGTGCGCATTATACATGGGTAGTGCTGTTTCCGTATCTATATAAATGTTTTTAATTCATTTAGTTATGCTTACAAGTTAAAAGTGTAACTCTAGAAATCAATAACAATATCCCTATGCAAAATAATACCCTGGAATAGGATAGTTGGGTTTCTTTAATATAAAAATAGTTTTGTACATAAAATTTCTTATACCTTGTATCTGTTCCTGTGCTAGGTAATTATTTGTTACATAAAATTTCTTGTACCACAATATGTTAAAAAATAAATGTTAAAATTCCTTTACAATACAAAAAACAAGTATCTCTTTTTCTTTTTTTTAGAAGTGAAACAAAGAGAGAGTTTATTGAAGAGAAAGTACACTCCGAAGAGGTAGGAGTGGGCTCGAGCAGGGAGAGTGGCTCAAGAGCCAAAAAACCAAGTATCTAAATATAAAGAAATAAAAATTTGAATTAAAAAATGAAAACGAAAGATTTTCTTTCCCCTGAAAGTTTGGACCAAAAACGTGGGTGCGCATTATACACGGGAGCCCATCATAACCAGCAAAATATGGTAAGATGCCTTGTGACAGACTGGTTGTGGACACATAGGTATGAAGCACCCCTTTGGGACTCCCCCAAAGATCTGGGGACCCTGGGCAGCACTAATGGCCCGCTTAGGTGGTTGAGGGGGCAATAACCAGAATTCACGAAGGCTTGTCTTACTTGCCTTGAGCGGAAACCTTGGAAGCCTTGATGGGGTGACCCATTCCGCAGAGTGCGTGCCCGCCCTGGCACCGGGTAGTCGCAGGCCCCTAGTGCTTGCTTCTTTCTCAGCAGGCAGCAGCTCAGAGACGGGGCACAGGCCCAGAGCCCAAACGTCTTGTTCCTCAGTGGGCAGGCTGACGGCAGGCCTGTGGGCATCCAGGAGAGGAACCGTACGCAGGCCACCGAGGGTCTGTCCTCTGCCCCGGTCGCCACCTCATTCCCCTCTTTCTCCCAAACCACAGCCCTGAATCATCTCAGCCTCATTTCCCAGGATTTTCCCCCTGGTCCTTGACTTTCTGCCACCGTCTCTCACTTCTGTTCTTTCCCTGGTCTTGACTCAGAAATCACTGCTCCCCTGACATGCACACCCCACCCTTCACCCCGTGGCAACACCTCTGGCCCCCAACTCATGTAACCTGCCTCATCTCACGTGCTGTGAGTGTGTGTGCATCTACCATAGACTTCCCAGCTTTCTCCAGGGGCTCCCTGGCGTCATTAGTAAGTTGTTACTGAACAAATTACATAGGTATTGCTACCGGAGCTGGACAGATAGAGAATGAAGTGGAGACTGACTTGCCCAAGGTCACCAGGGTGACAGTTGGGGCACTGGGACCGCCAGGCTCCCTATCCCAGCTCAGGTGTCCCCTGTGCCTCCTGCACGCCAAGCCCTGGGCACGTGTATGACAGGTTGTGTCCCAAGTCTTCCAGTGCAGTCCCGGTTTTAGAAGGTTCATGGCGTTTCCATGAACACATTCCTACTGCTTAGACCATGTGTCCCAATTTGTCCCGCAGAATATGTGGTGATGAGGAGGAGGCTTCTGGGGTCACCGGGTCCAGGGCCTGTCCTGCGGAAGCCAGGCCACAAGGACTTGTTTCACGGGTGAAGACGAGGTCTGGGACCACCCTTGGCCGACCTCTGCGACGTGAAGCCCACGACGGCTCCCGCCCCTCAGGACCCTCAATCTCCTCTCTGAGAACACCATAAAGGTCAGGGCTGGGGGTCACCCTAGGTGGACAGGTCAACCAGAAAGCCCGTCATCGTGACACTGAGGTCATGTTCGAGTCAGCAGGGCCAGAACTAGGTCTTCCTCCACCCTCCTGCCTCTCCCTGCCCTCAGGGGATGGTCTGTTGTCCAACTCGCTTCCTGCTGAACTAGAAAGCACGAGGGGCGATGGGCGGCAACGGAAATGCTGAGGCTTTAATGGGGCACAGATTGCATGGCGGGGGTGCCACCCCCACGCCTCCAATGACTTGGGGAGCAGCAGGGGGAGAGGGAGACAAGCAACAGTCACAGCTGTGGGGAGGCAGGGCCTGACACAACCCCCTCCCGACTCCCCCAGGCCCTGGGAAGCTAGCCAGGCGGCCAGGACTTGGTTTTATGGGGCTCTTTAGCTCGCTTCCTCGAAGGAGGCGAGAGCCACATTCCGAGGCCTGTGGGATTACTGCCTTAAAACACTGCTTCCTGTGTCTCCTGTCCCGCCCACAGGTGTCCCCGTTTGGCCTTCTCAGATTCCCCTTGACCAGCTGTGCCACAGGCAGTCCCTACCGTGGCGATCAGCTCGGTGCTGCAGACTTCTTCCTGGGGTCCCACAGAGGGGCCCCACACCTCTTCGCCTCTGTCACAACCTTCTTGTTTCCCTCACGCAGTGAGTCAGAGAGGGAGTTGGGGACTTTCTCATTTTTCATACCTTTAAAAAAGTGTTTTCTAATTCTATTCTAATTTTAAAATTCTTTGTGAAACATCACACCTTTTTTTTCCTTCCCCCAAATTTCCTCATGTTGCTCGGAAAAAGCCCAGGTTGAGCTGGTGGGAGTTGAGCCCAGGTTATGCAGACCTGCTGCGTTGGCCCGGGGAGTGCCGTGGGGATGGGGGTGGGGAGGGGGTGGGACCCGAGGGGAACAGGCTCAGTGGCTTGGCAGGTGGCATCAGGGGGAGGAAGCTGCCGCCTTGCCCCCTCTCTGCCTCTTGGTTCCATCTCTGATCTGTGGAAGTGGTTTTCCAAAGGCTCAGCTCAGCCTCTGCTCACCCCAGGAAGGGCCCCGGGGCTTGGGCCTGGCCCAGGCTTCACTCAGTTTGGAGTTGTGTCTCTGGAGCCAAACTGCCTTGACTTGCTCTCTGTGGGGACAAGAAGCCGGAAGTGCTGGCCCCCGCCAGGTTCAGCGTGCACGAAGTGTTCCAGACTCCCGGCAGCCTGCTCGGCCATCTCCAGGCCCAGGTGGTTACAGGCTACAGGATGGATGACTCAGGTAAGCTGCGCTGGACAAACAAGCCGGTGTGCTCAACCCAGCGGGGTGATGACTGTAATTAGCTGTCCTGTCATCACCGTGCCACCACATTCTGAAGGTGGGCTTGCCAGGCCCGCGGCCAGGGCCTGAGGAGACGGGCAGGAATGTGGTTATCTTGGTCTGTGTCTTGTTGCCCGAGATGCTTCCTGATGCTTCTAGAGCTGGACTTGGAGCCGAGCCTACAGCACCTGCATTGTCTGATGATGTCATGGAGACTGCTGGGCTAAAAGAGCCCAACGCAAAGCAAAGAGAATGTGGTGAAGAAACTCTGATATGTCTCTCCTGAGTCCAACACATCTTGTTTCAGTGATCCCGTTCCTCAGGAGACCCAAAAGACCAGGCAAACTGGGAAAATTTGGCCAAAGAGATGATTGGGCCGAAGCCAATGGGCTGGCTGAGTGGTCAGGTGTGCAGCTAAGGATTGTCATATCTACCTTATTTAAATATTGCCTTAAAAATAGCCACTGTTGGGGACGAGTAGGATAGGGAGGGGAGAAAGGGGAGGGGGTGGGAGAGGAGGGGGGAAGCTTAATATAAGGTGATGGAGGGAGAGGTCACATTAGGTGGTGGACTTGTTGTACATTAGGTTGACAATGCACTGTGGAGTTGTGTGCCTGGGACCTATGTGGTCCTTGCTAGCAGATGTCACCCCAATAAGTCTAACAATAAAAATGAATTAAAAAAAAATAGCCACTGTTTACTGAGCACTTACTATGTGCCAGATGCTGTTCAAAGCCTTCGTGTATCTCACTCACTTCTCAACACATCCCTGTGACATAGCTAGGAGCATTACCCTCATTTTACAGATGGAGAAACTGAGGCATGGAGTAACTGGGTTAGAAGAACACAGCTGGTAACCCATGAATCCAGGACATGAACCCAGATGACCTGGTCTGGAGCCAGTGCCCAGGATTCTCGTGTGACACGACCTCTCTCTGGCTGTCACTGGGACTGCAGTGCAAGAGGACTGCGCAGTGACGGAACCTTGGGATTCTTTGCCCGGCCCTGCCATCCACCCCCTGTGCGATCTTGCCTGTCCCACCTGACTCTGGCCTTCAGAGTCCTCATTGTAGAAGCCGGAAGGGGTCATTTGGCCAAGTAGTCTTTGCAACTGAGTTTCTGGTTCTATGGCTCTACCCCCCCATGGGAACAGCATGGAGGGAAGTCCCCCGTCTACTCCTCCTCTGGGCAGCCCTGTCGGAAGTGTTTACTCCTGACTCTCAAGGGCAGCTTCCTGGGCATTCGAGCAGAATAGTGATAAAGTGCCACCTGATGCCACTGACTAATGGAGCAAAGCTGCTTCCCCACTCCACACCTCCGTTTCCCCACTCGAGTCGGCGGAGACAATGACCTCTTTGTGCTCAGTGCTACAGTGAGTCAGGGCTAATTAGCATTAGTCACAGAGTTTGGAAACCCTCACGTGAAAAGGGTCATCTGCTGGTCCTGGGTTGCACTGTGGCCATGATGACACACCCCTCTGGCATGAGCCCCTTTGGACATGTCTGCAAAGCTGTATTAGTAGCTTGCTAACTTTTGGGGTTGGCCCTGGGGTGGCCCCGCCCTGAGTGCTGGTGCTGTGACAGCATGAGGATGACACCTTAAGGAGGTGTCATAGATGTGGCGCTGTGGCTCCCCACGGCTTGCTGTCCCCTGGGTTTCCTCTTGCAGCTGAATTCCCCTTCAGTCTGCTCCTTGTCCTTGCTGCCCTTGCCTCTAATCCTGGTCATAAGGTCTTAACCCAAACCTTAAGTTTTCTCCTTCTCTGGCTTCTCAACAAATGTCGGTTCTGTCCGCGTCTCTTCCTACTAACTGCCTCAGTGCTTTCAGTCCGGCTCATGGTAGAAACAAGGCAGCTTCAGCTTCCAAGGAGCAGAAGTTTGGTGAGGAGAGAAGACCTGTTACAGAGTAAGGACAGAATAGGACTGACGCTGAAGATGAGAATAAGCCACCTGAAGAAATACACGCTGTACTACAAGTGCTCAGTCAAGTGTGGAGGCGCGTTCTGTCCTGCCTCTGCAAGTCCAGCCGGGTAAGGAAGTTAAACGTGGAGTACGGAGGCCATCTAATGGCTCTGGCAGGTACTGCTGCGTTACTGCTCGGCCCTAAGGCCACACACCTGATCCTGACTTTCAAACAGGCTACACACAGTGACCTCAGCTTTTTGGGCTGTTTGATGATGGTTAAGGAGGGGAGATTTTCTAATCATTAATATCTGATAAGTCACCTTTCGCTTGACATGTCATTTTTTGGATCTACAAAAGAAAGGTCTCACTTCTAGTTTCATATCGATTTTCTTCCTGGATTAGGGAAGCAACTCACGCTCATGAAGACCAAGACCATGGCCCAGCTGGCGGGCCTCAGAGCAAACATGTACCCAGACATGTCAACAGAAGGAAAAGGGATGATAAAAGATGCTACCTAAACCTAATAGGAAGGAATGGGGGACAGAATTCAAGGGGTGGTCTTGTTCTGTACATATCAAATGTTGGTGGGAATAGACGTGGCCATTTCTTTTCTCCTTGATGTAGTAAAAAAAAAAAAAAACAAGTAACATAAAATTTACCATCTAAGCCATTTTGAGAGTACAATCAGTAATGCTAGCCACATGCATGTATTGTACACAGATCTCCAGAACTTTTCCAAGTTGCAAAACTGAAACTCGGTACCTATTTCCCCCACCTCCCAGCACCTGATAAACACATTCTACTTTCTATGCGTCTGACTCCTTTAGATACTTCCTTTAGATATAAGTGGAATCACACAGTGTTTGTCTTTCTGTGACTGGCTTATTTCACTTAGTGTAATGTCCTCAAGGTTCATTCATGTTGTAGCATGTGACAGGATTTTCTTCTTTTTTCAAGGCTGAAGAACATTCTATTGGACGTATACGAGGGCTGTCCAGAAAGTATCCAGCCGTGTGATATGAAAAATAGAGGCATTTGTGGCTGGATGTTTTCCAGACAGCCCTCGTCTACCACATTTTCTTTATCCATTCAACCTCGATGGACATTTAGGTGGCTTCCAACTCTTGGCTATCGTGAATAATGCCACCATGACTGTTGAGTGTACAGCCATTTCTTTTTAACAGCTATGAAGAGACTCTGCTCAGAAAGGGATTCACTAGATTCCCTCTGGAGTGAAGGTGGATTGTAGGTGAATGGAAGGAGAGAGAAGAGGGCAGAGGGCCCTCTATTCTTACTGTATGATCTAGAACAGGTAACCTTCCTGCCCAGATTATAAACTGTGAAAAATGAGACCCAGTATGAGCTAGTCAGCTACAAAGGTGTTTTCTTGGGCATTTCTTGTATATTTGTTTGATATATTCACCCAAACTAGGCAATAGATTATTTGGCAACTTTCGAGATAAAAATGTATTATTATTCTATCTTTATGTTGTCACTTACTGCTATTACTGACATTGTTTGTCACCTACTTTATATCAGAGGCATACAAGAAGAGTTGGGGAAACAGTGACATACATAAACTTTTAGATACTGGGGATGGAGGGAACATAAAGTTACCAGAAAGCTTTGCCAGGCCACAGACTACTGGTTATAGAATTATAAAGACTAAGGAAACAATTTTTTTTAATTCATTGCACAAACATTAAAAAAATTCAAAGAAAATTATTAATACATATCCCCATTTTAACACATAGACTTTTCGCTTTTTTCTAGTCACAGTTATATAATTCACAGTGAAGATGTATATGCCCTTGGATTGTTTTCTGTATACCACACTGCAACAGAATTAGTACAATTATTGTTTTAATTTATTAAAATATATTTAATAATATTTAATAGCTTGTAGTCCATGGATTTATACTGTAAGTAGTTAATCACTCGCCAATTGTTAGATGTTTATTTTCAACTTATTTTAAGTAACCACGTATTGAATATGTTCATGTGTATCTCCTCTTTCAAACTATGTTCTTGGTTAGGAGGCAGGGTTAGGAGCACGGGCTTTGGAGGCGGACGACCTGAGTTTGAATGCCAGCCCTCTTGCTTTCCAGCTGTGTGAGCTTGAGCAAAACATTGAACTTAGGCTTTAGCTTCCTCGTTTGTAAGTGTATGCACATTACAGGACTGTTGAGGTTTAAATGTGGTAAAATACGTAGTGTTTGGAATCGTACTTGGACAACAGTGCATACTTGCAATGATAGCTGTTCGTAGTAATGGCAAAACTAATTTTCCGGGGTTCTCCTGTTTGAGACCCTTCCTCTCCTCCCTCTCACACACCTCCTAAGAGGCAGACTCCTATTGCAATCTTTGCTTCCTTATCACTTCAGAGTGGCTCGAAACCCACCCTGCCATCCAGGTACTCTCAGGTGTGTTTCCTTCTTCTCTTTTGGTCCTAGTTAGGCTGGACAGGACTGGCTAGGAGACGGTCATAGAGGCTAAAAATGATTTTCTTGTCTCTGTGACCTTGGTTTCTTCGTGAGAACGGGGAGGGCCTTGTTGGTCAATCTGGAATTCCTCCCAGGTCTGACGTTTTGCTCCGACTTCCACCCTCTCGAGGACTGTTACTACTGTGGGAAACAGTCCATTTTATTCCATATCTTTCTGGCCACTGGGACAGTGATCAGTAGCTAAGAGAGGACAAGAAGCCAAAAAAAGACCGTATTTTGTAGTGCATAACATGCTCCCGTGTATAATGCACACGGGATGTTTTAGGACCAAACTTTCAGGGAAAAAAAACTTTCGTTTTCATTTTTTAATTCAAATTTTTATTTGTTTATATTTAGGTACTTGCTTTCTGTATTATAAAGGAATTTTAGCATTTACTTTTTTAACATTATGGTATAAGAAATTATATGTAACAAATAAATACAAAACATAAGAACAGATACGAGGTACAAGAAATTTTATGTAAAAAATTGTTGGTTTTTTTGTTATGTTTTGTTTTTTTGGTTGGTTCCCTGGCCAGGAACCGAGCCCAGGTCGTGGTGGTGAGAGCTCCGAAACCTAGCCACTATACCACCAGGGAACCCTGAAAATTGTTTTTATATTAAAAAAAACAATTATTGTATTCCAGGGTATTATTTTGCATGTGACATCGTGATTTCTAGAGTTACACTTTTAACTCATAAGGATAAATAAAAGAATTAAAAACATTTTTATAGATACAGAATCAGTACTACCCATGTATAATGCACATCCTTATTTCCCCCTCACAAATCTAGGCAAAAACGTAGGCATTATACAAGGCAAAACATGGTGTAGGATTAAAATGGCCAGGGTCTTTGGGTAATCTCTGGATGAACCCCAAAGTCTCCATGGCCTGCTGGTTCCCCCTCAGAGATCGTGGAACAAACTTGTTTCCCCTTTCCTTTTCTTCCTAATTGGCTTCAGCTACATGATGGCTGATTAGACCAAAGAGCCATGGACTGTGGAAAGAAAACCAGGGCCACCCCCACCACTTTAGGCAAGGAGCAAGGAGAGCAAAGCCAGCCAGGGATAAAGCTGGCATGCATGGTCTCTAATTAAAGGGCTCAGATGCAGCTTTCCCTTCTGAGGGCATGGGTCAACTGACCCAGAAAACAGCTACATAAAGCCCAAGAAAACCCAGAATAGCAATAAACCTAAAAATAGCAAGGGAGACTGAGGAGGAAGTGTCTGTACTTCTGTTGGTCAAGCTGTACATGCAGCTGTTTTCGTTGCTAAGACAGAAGAGGGTGGAAAGGATTTAGAAGCTGGCTCTGAGGCAGCCACAACTGGTCTAAAAGTTTGAGGAGTAAATGAGGAAAGCCCCCCAAGAGAATGTTCCCTCTGCTAATGAGACTATTAAAGTTGATTACATTTTCAAAAGAGCCAGGCAAAAGGCTCATTTATGGAGACTAGTATTCCTTTCTGTTGCAAGAGGCAGATTTTGACTTTGTGCTTGGGAGTGGAAGCTCACAGAATCATGGTCCTGGAAGATACTCCCAGCTGTGTGTTAGTTATCGTGGAAAGAACAGAAGGTGGGCAGCACAGATTAAATACCTTTCTGCCTCGTTCTGGTGTGACAGAGTTCATTATTAAATGTCTTTGAGCGTCAGTCTTACCCTCTGTAAAAACAAAATATGCTTGGTTGGGAAATGCAATCTTTGTTAAAATAAAACATAGAATCCCAGAGGCCTTAGTGGAGAAAAACAGAAAAAGGGGACTCTGAAGGCTGGGAGGACTGGCCACACTAGGGAGTCTGAATAGCCTTGAATAGCAGGGGTCTTCAAGATACTACCACCTGCCCTGACGCTGGGACCACGTTTGCAAAAGAAGGTTCTGATGTGGGCAGTAAAGAGGAAGGTGTGGAAAGTTCTATTTACTAGCAGGAGACAATGAACACACATTCTACGAGGGCTGTCCGGAAAGCATCTAGCCATGTAATATGAAAAACAGAGGCATTTATGGCTGGAGTTTTTCCAGACAGCCCTTGCATAGCATTCCCATAAGTGACCTAGTGTGGCCAATGCGAGAGGGAAAAGTCCTTAGAATGATGATTTATACTGCTACCTTGGTGGATACTACAGGAGCACAAATGAAATTTTAGGCGATTATCTTCTTTAAGAGGAGCTGTCAAAAGAAAAAATATATATTGTTTTTCAAATAAAGAATCCAATCAGGCCACGTGGGTTCTAGAAAATGGCCAAACCAAAAACTTTGAAACCACCCACAAGAATGACTAATAAACAGCCCAGGGTTGAGGGGATGTCCTACTGCATGGAAGAGAACAGGTCTTTGGGAACCAAGTTCATGAGCTCAGTCCCACCTGTATTAGTCAGGATTCTCCAGAGAAACTGAACCAATAAAATGTGTACAGGCATATAGAAAGAGGTTTAGGGGAGTTCCCTGGTGGTGTAGTGGCTAAGGCTTCGGCGCTGTCAATGCTGCGGCCTGGGTTCAATTCTCAGCCAGGGAACTACCCACGTTAAAAAAGAGAGAGAGAGAGAGAGATTTGGCATGGGAATTGGCTTACATGATGATGGAGTCTGAGAAGTCCCATTTTCTGCTAAGGAAAGTTGTAGTTCTAGTCCAAGTCTGAAGGTCTGAGAACCAGGAGCTCTGATGTCTGAGGGCAGGAGAAGATGAACATCCTAGCTCAAGCAGAGAGCAAATGTGCCCTTCCTCTGTCTTTTTGGTCTAGTCAGGTCTTCTGGAGATTGGGTGATGCCCACTCACCTGGGTGAGGGCCATCTTCTTTACTCAGTGCTCCAATTCAAATGCTAATCTCGCCCTGAAACATCCGCACAGACACATCCAGAAATAATGTTGTACTAGCTATTGGGGCATTCCTTAGCCCAGTTGAGTTGACACATAAAATTAACCATCACCCCACTTGAGAACACCCATTACTGCTTGGAAGCATACGCAGTCCAGACTAGTAGTGTATTCACCAGAAAGTGACAGGCAGCTCTGAGCCCTCAGGTACATGATTGCATGGGCTGGCATTAAGATCCTTGTGAGAAAAAGATGAGGTTGATGGGTTCACGCTATGTGGCTCTACAGATTGATTCTGAGCATTTGAAACAATGACTCTCCACTTCAACGCACTGAATCCTCCTCTCCTGACCTCTGGAACACCATTTCTAGACAGATACTGAATTAGAAATGTTAACCATATAACGACTGCCTTCCTTCTCCACCTGATTTTTCTATCTTGATTGGCTAGGCCACAAACCTCAAGGTCACCCTTGGTTCCGCCCTTCTTCCTCACACCCACACTGATCACATTGAAGACATTGTTGACATTCCATCAATCATCTATGCTCCCTGCCATCACACCTCTCTTAGAACACCCTGTCTCCCCAGTGCACACTACACAGACTCCAGAATTATCTTCCTAAGCACAAATGTCATTTCCCTGAACAAAAAATCTCCAACAGCTTCCCTTTTCCCACAGAATGAAGACCAAAGTCCTCCGTGTAACAGACAAGACTCCCGTCTGGTCTCCCCTCTATTCTCTTATCCTCTCCTGCTTCCGAATGGAAAGGTCCATAACAGCACACCTGCTCCTCTAGGAACATAGGAAATGCCCATTCGCTTACAATGTTCCTTTAGCCACAAATGTCCTTCTTTTATTGCCTGCCTGTGCAGTTTGAAGTGTGCAAAGTCCACATTTTCATGGAGTCTACATTGCCCGCTTATCTCCAAGCTCAAATCTTCACCTTCCTTAAAATTCTCTCCAATTCCATACAAGAAAATTATCTTCTTTTATACATGGCCCGGCTGATAAACTTTGCCTCCACCGCAATATTTTTGTTACATTAGACATATCTGGACATAACTGGTTGTCTAGTCACATGGTATTTCCTCTCCATCACTTTTGACCTTGCACACACAGGTGCTCACATTTTCACCCAGTGCACATCGAAATGAGTGTTCAGACCAAAAAACTCAACATGATGACCTTCCCAGCTGAGGCCTGAGTTTTGAATTTTTTCAGCTGAGGTGATCCCATATGGCAGTATTTTGTGGACTGCCTTTTGTTCTCAGAGTCAAAATGATGGACCCAAGTTTCATTACCTGTAATGATCTTCCTTAAGAAGTCCTTACCTTCTTTCTCAAAATTTTCAAAAAAAAAATTGGAGGAAGCTTTTCTACTGTCAAGAATACAGTAACAGCATACTGTTTGAACTGAATGTCTGAACTCTTCCATTTCGATGAGCACTGGGTGAAAAATGAAAGCCTTTGTGTGTTCAAGGTCAAGGGGGAGATACCACGTGACTACACAGAATCAGTTATATCCAGATATGTCTACCGTGACAAAAAATATTACAGTGGTGGCAAAATTTATCAGTCTGCCCTTGTACTTCTTCACATTTAACACACTGTCTTGTGCAATCTGTGTGTAAATGTGTCTTCTCGCCTGGACTATAACCCTCCTGAGGGCCGAAACAAGGTCATCTATCTTTGCATTATAGAAGGGCCTGCACAGTGCCTCACTCAGGGAAGAGACTGTTTCTTGAATTACACTAAGTCTACCCAATCTGCTTCCTTTTATAGTTT
This sequence comes from Lyroderma lyra, assembly GCA_004026885.1. Lineage (NCBI taxonomy): Eukaryota > Metazoa > Chordata > Mammalia > Chiroptera > Megadermatidae > Lyroderma > Lyroderma lyra. The sequence continues at coordinate 206,273 of PVJL010001762.1, forward strand.
AAAAAACACAAAAAACAGAGAAAACTTGTGGAACTTTGTCTATTTTAAAGAAATGTGAACACTTTTTTTTTTTTTTTTTGCTTTTTGGTATGTGGGTAGCTCCCTGACTGGGAATCGAACCCAGGCCGCAATGCTGACAGCACCAGCGCGGAAGCCTTAAGCCACTACACCATCAGGGAACTCCCATGAACACTTTCTTTGGATGGCGGTATAGATTGAAATTGTGGTGGGAAGCCTTAAAAAATACCCACATTATTACAACCTGAAACTTAGGCTTCTAGTCCATTTGAATACCTTGTGTTAATGATTCTACACCACTCCTTCAGAAACTGTGACTTAGTGGCTATGAGCTTCTGGGGGGCAGACTTCAAACTCAGTTACCAGATGGCTTCCCACCCTAGACAGAGGTCTCATTTCTGCATATGCTAGAGAGCTGCCCATGAGTCAGCCTCTAAAGGGACCATGGAGACCAAGGATGCCAGTGAAACCAATTACCACTGGCAAAGGCAAAAGAGCATCTCTAGGAAAATTACCTGGAGGCAGCCTGTGCTGGCCGCATCCTCACCGACAGACTTGGTTAAGGAGAGCTAGAGACACTACTTATCCTTTAAAAACCGGGATTAGAAATGACAAATTTAAAAATCTGATAGGCATGAAAAAAAGTGGCTGTACTTTAAAGAGATTTATGCAGCCCAGGGTCTTGAACTGAATCTTGGTTTGGAGAAATGAAATGTTAAGAACATGCTTGGGAACAATTAGGAATTTTGAATATGGACTGGGTATTAGATATTAAGGGATTATTAATTTTTGTTGGGTGTAGGATATAGAAAAAATATTCTATTTTTTAGAGGTATAAACTAAAATTCACCATGGGTAGAATACTGCGATGTCTATTATTTTAAAATTCTTCAGTATAAAGAGTGAGTTATAAAGCCAACCAACCATCACTACTAAAAGAAAATAGGACATTTCAGAGTAACGACTTCCTTGCCTTCATGGTATTTTATCAGCAGGTAGTCTTATTTAGAGGGGACAGGTCAATCTTCACCATGGAGACCGATGTTGCCTACCAGCAGTGAGGGCCTTGGGGAACCTTACTCAGGGGAGCTGTGCATCAGAAGGCACACAGAGAGGGGCTCGTCCAAAGGGCATTCCTGCCTTTGTTATAGCCTCTTATTGTCATCGAAGTGGAGAGAAAATGACTGACCATTCTATAACACATCAGGAGACCTGGTGACATGACGAACATCATCTTGGCTCTGGTTTAAGAATACCTCTTTGGTTAGAACCACAAATACATTTTAGGCTTTGCAGCCAGCCTGAAAACTACAATTTTGACTTTGTTTATTGCTCCGCTGAAGTTGTCTCCATCTCTGCTTCCTTTATTATCAGCCCGAAAGGCAAGGAGGAAAATAGTTCTCCAGCAGTAAGAATTTTAACAAAAACTTTATTAATACATATGGTCATATTCCTGGGATAGAAGTCCTTAAAACACTGCTCCACACTAAATACTCCAAAAGGGCTCAAGTTCTTGGTCCTCCGTCTAGTTTCGTAACCCACACTCCTCTGACAGAACCAGGCTTGCTGTCTCACCATGTCCACATTCCTGCATGCAAACGGTTCCCTCTCAGTCAGAGCAGATGGTGACACTCATCGCTTTGAAAGGGCTCCTTATGCTTAAACCAGAATGGGGATAAACTTGGCATCAGCTCATGGAAAGGGAATTCAGACTGTATTTTTCAAAGTCACTCATTCTTTCTACTTTTCTGCAGGAAGGGCTGGAATATCTTCAGGATGAGCATAAAGATTCCCACTGCCGGAATATTCGGAATACCTTCCTTGATTTCTCAGACAGACTCTATAGGTAGAAAAGCTCATTATTAGAGATTAAATTCTTTTAAAGCGACAAAGGATACATAATAGCTTTAAGGCTTGATCTGTAAATTTCTTCCACAATGACCTAGCTATGTTTAGGATCGATAAAATGAGTTAATGATATATAGTGCTATATATAACATATACCTAAAGCCAGACTAACAATCAAGAGGCTTGTGTTCTGCTCTTAGACTTCTGCTAACACACTCTGAGCCTCTAAAATATGTCTCACGTCCTCCCTCCAAGTATCTGTAGTTGTCCTAATCTTTGTATGTGAGAGTGATGCTTCTGACACAATTTTACAGTAGTTTCTCATCTGTGATGATGAGTCATTCCTGGTTCATGATGCCCAGCTGGGGTTAGTAGTATAAGCCAAGGTCAAGGAATGGAAGTTAAATGACCTATAAGAGTTTAAAACTATGACCTTGGCCATCTCAGCCTCATGTTTTAGCCAGTAGAGCTAATAATAGGAAGAATCTCACTGCCACTTCATCTTGCCTCTGAAACGACCTGAGACTCTTGAGAAATGGTGTTACACAGGGAGACAAAACAATTCACTGAAAGATAAAAGTTCTCAGTAAATCAGAACACTTGGTTCTCTCTGCCTCTGAGAGTCACAACACAGAGCACAGGGTCTCAGTGAGAGCACAAACAATACCTAGCAAGACAACCCACAAAGTTACCTCTGGTTTCTGACAGATGATGATGTTTTCCCTGCTTTCTTATCCTCTTTGTGGAGGAGTGTCTCAATAAAATAAAGTCCCAGGAGGAAAATGTTTGAGCTCTTACTAGTGACTGAGGGGAATTTAGTTAATAAAGCGACAAAGCTGAAACAAACTGAAGTTGAAAGGTAAAACTTTTTTTTAACACCAGGATCCTTTAACACAGCCCCATTAAGTTTTGTATTTCCCAGTCATAGCAGCAGTGGGAAGGTTAAAAGCTAAGCTATCAAAAAGCATTTTAAAAGTCCTGGAACCTAAGGCCAATTATGAGGCCAACATTTCCTATTATTAAACAAAAATGAACAAAAAAAGAAAACAAAAATGTCTTGTGGGGTTTCCTGTTAGCATGACAGTGACAGAGGGGAGTTAATAAAAACTGCTGGTATACTATTTCACAAAGCTCTAGACAGAGAGAATTTATGTGCAAAGATAGATCTAATCTATCCAATTTGAAAAGTCGGTCAACTATTTGTCTTCAGATAGCTTTATACTTATTTTAGGGTTTTTAAATTGGAAAAATGCAGATTTTTTTCCCGCAAATAACTTGGAAAACCTTCATCTGAGTATTGACTAAGGGTACAAATGAATGTGCTTGGGCTTTGGCATCACTACAGTTCCTTTCAGTGGAATCTTGCAACTCTACAAAACCATGGAATGCCTCTTGTAAACACCTGCTGTCAAATATTATTTTACTTTGTCCTTGGAGAGAACAGAGGTCAGAAATTATACTTATATTCATACCATGCAGGCTATAAGGCCGCTTCAGAAATGAGCCAGCAAAGGAAAGAGAACCCAGTTTTCATGATTCCTTAATGCTGCCCTCCGATCACTTCCAGGCTTTACGCAGAGTGGACACTTGACTTCTTTCCTGAGCTGTCACGATGGATGGCACTTCCTACATCTGTAACCAGCAGCAGTCATCACTGCGATGACTAGCTGAGCTTCAGTGCCTAACTCTGGGGCCGTGTCACAGAGCAGTGATCTACCCACTGTGAGAGAAATCGCAGCCTTGGTGTCAGAGCACAGACAGCTACATTCGCTGTACGAGTGACAGCAAGTGACGGAAAACGCAGCTGTCTGCAACATGAGGAGCAGCTGCCTATCCGTCTACTTCCATTTCTCTACTCCTTTTCTCCTTTGAGCCATTTCAGTGGAGAAGACAATGACTTTTTCAGAACTTGATGGAATGCCATGTGCTAAAGTGCAGAAAGATGGAGCTGGTTCCATGCCTGGAACTGGACTGAGTCTAACCTGACTTAAGAAAGCTGAGGGCAGGCAGGATGCTAATCACAGGCCCGGGCTCTGCTCCTCATCCCATAAACAGCAAGTGTGGCCACAATCAGCACAATGGCCTGTCTCACCATGGAGTTGGTTTCCACTGGCTGATCAGACTGCTTGTGGGCCAACAGGATGTTCAGGACTGCCTTCCAGCCCGGTTCGGCCGGGGTACTGGCCTCTGCCTCAGTTCCACCATTCTCTCTTGTTTCCTTGCCAAGAGTGATGTTCACCCAGGGGCACCAGTCTCTATGCTGAGAGGTGGGCTCAAAGAAGCTTCGGGAAGATGTGTCCTGAGGGAGGAAGAGGAACAGTGTTCATGAAGGGCAGATGCAATATGTAAATTCAGAGTGGCACTCCTATTAGCTGTCAAGTCCAGACTCTCACAATGCCCACGATTCTAGTTTCACATTCTCCTTTGCATCAAACGAACGCTATGCTATCAGGTCTGTCCCCCTACCTCACTGCTGTCCCATGTGCCTAGCGTAGTCCTTACCTCTCCAGAATCCATCCTAAAGAAACAAATGACGAAACCCTTAAACTTTTTTCCCTTTGGTCACCCATCTGTCCCATCTTTAAACTTATACACATGGTCTACTCCTGGCCACAGGACCAGGGATGGGCTTGGGCCTGCTCCTTGATGCTATGTGGTGAGGGCGTGTCATGTTGTTTGTGCTCAGTGACTCCCACACGTGCAGGAGGACTCACGGAGCTGCTGGAAGAGCAGAGGCGAGCTCGCTTGGCTCTCCGGAGAGGACTAGATGGCACATCCAGGCTGGAGGTGTCTCCCGTCCCCATGCTTCGGGTCACTGGGCGGGTTCTGGTGGTGGGGCTAGCAGCCTCGGGCTCAGGACGGTCAACAGGGCTGGAGGAGTCCCAGCTCCGAGTCCGGGAGAAGATGGGACCTGGGCTCCTTTCAGCCTGAAGGAAAGCAGAGATAATGGAAGTACACCAGTTATTAGTGACTGTGATCAGGGGGAAATTTTCTACAAGCAAGTGAAAGTTAGTATTTTATAGTTTAAACTCTAAAGATTTAGTTCCTGAATTTTCTACATAACTAAACTCTTCAAAGACTATTAGAGCTATATATAAAATAATGACTATAGCTTCTCCATTGCAACTAATGACTAAAACCACTATGTGGTATTCTGATCAATGCGGTCAGAAGTGAAGCCTACCCACCTAAGTTAATTTCCAACTTTTCCACCAACAATATTTTTGGTAGGTATGCTGTTTTTAGAACATCTACCCCTAACAAGCCAATTACCGCATTTTCCCATGTATAAGATGGCCCCATATATAAGACAACCCCCCACTTTTCTAACCCAACATTAAGAAACCCTCTCAACCAGTTCCTCCTGTGTGTAAGGCAACCCCCGAATTTTGGTCTAAGAATTTTAGACAAAAGTATCATCTTATACACGGAAAAATACGGTAAGTCTATACCTACCTGCTCTGAACCTGGGGAAAACGTGGCATCCTGGCTTCGAGTCATCATCCTCCGTGGAGACTCAGGCACCAACAGGAAGCGGTCTGGCCGCCCCTCAGAGCCTTGGACGGGGGAGCTGGTCAGGCCAAAGGACGCATCCAGGTCGGTCACAGATGACTCAATCTGCTGGAAGCCCCAGAGCCCCACCTTCCTCATACACTGTGAACAGGTTATCAAGGAGAGCTGCATGGGTTCCAAGGAAGAGCTAGGCAAGAACAGAGAAGATGTTTTCTCAAAGGGTAACATTTCCAAGGGACTAAGTGTAGTGGTTTGTAAGTGCTATATCTCCTCAAACAAATCTCTGGAACAGTCCAGTGCCTGGGAACCATGTCCTCTCGGGGCCCTTGTCCTCATCTTCCACTTATTTCCTACAGACTTATCTAAGGGTCTTGGTATGCTCTTCAATGGCAAGGCTATTTTAAAGGCTATGTTTACAAATTTCCCCATCCCTCTTAAAACTGTTTCCTTTTACATAAAAATTATTTCTGAATTTACCAAAGAAAACATATTAAAGTAAATCAAAACTGGCTCTGACAGTCTTCTATCTCAGAGGCAGTCTATGCCAAATGCAGCAGAACAAAAACACCAATGTGGGGGCCTGGAAGACTCCAGCAGGTGTTCCCTTTGGTAACTTTTATCAATTGAACTGCTTTTTCTCCCTTTCTGAAAACAGAAAGGAGCTTTACTGTTTATAGGAACACAATTCCCAGCTGGAGAGTGACAGTAAAAGAAACAAAATTAAAGTAATATAACTTGAATTTTGTTTCTGGTTTTGTTGCTGATTCTTATTGTCCCCTCACCGCTTTTAGTTTCTCTTTGTCTTTGGAAACACCATGTGATCTCCAAATACTATTAGTGACTCTGATGGACATGGCTGTATAATGTTGTCATAGTTCACATCCCCAGGCAAATTCGCTGACTAACCTACACGCCCAGCCACATACAGAGAGAATACAGGCAGTGACGTGGACTTGAATGTCTGAGCCTAATTTGGTCGCAGTCTTTTTCTCATCAGTTCGGTGATCAAGTTCGTCTTCAAGCAGGTGCAGGAGAAGACTGATCTTGTCTTCTGTCAGGCACTACAAAGGAACCAAGGGAAAAGGCTTAAGGTTTCAACCACCATGGAAAGGACAGTTATACGCAACGATGTACCTAGGTAACAAAAGGCAGAAATCACGACAGAAATGACAAATGTGAAGAAAGTTCTCCTGATTAGGAAACACTTCCTTTTAGGACTGGGCTAAGTAAGGTATCACAGAGAAGCTTTCTGAATTGCTCTGGACTTCCTGGTTTGAGAATGGCAGCGGCTTTCCTGGAATTACCAAATCTTTTCTTAGGACTAACTTGTTTTCAATTTACCAATTGCAGATTTTCTCTGAAACCTGTAAACTTCAAACCCAAATAATAAAAACAGGTTACTATGTCTATGTTGGCCTGACATTGAATTTACTTTTTTTTTTTTTCCTTTCTTGTATGTGGGTAGTTCCCTGGCTGGGAATCGAACCCAGGCCGCAGCGTTGACAGCGCCAGCGCCGAAGCCTTAAGCCACTACACCACCAGGGAACTCCCTGAATTTACTTTTTGACAGAACAACAGAGCTTGCCATAGTCTTTATTTTTGTTCTAAGAATAATAAAGAACTATGACAGGGTGAAAAAAAATTGTCTTGGCTAGGGACAAGGTGAAATTTACAATAGGCATCAGAGGTTAATAGTTTGGTGCTAAAATCCATAACTGCCTCTCAACTTGAAAAAGCAAAATAATAGCTTCTATTTCCTACAGTAAAGCTTGTCTTCACAAAGTACCTACTGGGTAACGAAATGGGACAGTAAACACTCAAAGTAAAGATGGGCCAGAACATTTCAAAATTTTTATTTACAAGAGAGAAGGGCGTTCAAAACTTCTCCCCTAGCACTTTTTTTGGGAAATGGCAGGCAATAAAACAAAGGAAGTGACATTTCAGCGGCTCCAGTGAAATAGTTTAAGTAACAAATCAAGATCAAATTGAATTTATGCCATGTAAAGAATCATTTCTAAAAATTTAAATGGAACCTACTTACTTAAACCTTCCGTAGTCATCTTTCTGGTGGAAACTGAAAAAAGTCAGCTGAGAGACAAACAAGGAGTTCTCTTCTTAGCAACCTGCATCCTCTTGTCACTTAAAAGAAATGCTTCGCCAGTGACAACTGAAGAACGCAGGCTAGCTAGGAAAAACTCACCATAGTTTTCAAGTCCTCTGGCCTCAGGGAGGGAAGCTGGAGGTCCAAGTGGCAAAGGCTTTGAAAACGATCCAGGAATTCACCAACAAGAACCGCAGGCTCATCCAATGGCAACATCCCAAATCGATCTGTGGAAAAGTAAACTGCAATATTATATTGATGCAAATGAAAAAAAAACCACATATAAATCAATAGGTAAAATTGATAAGATAGTTCATGAAATTAAAAAATATATTGATTTTTTTTTTTTTTTGGATGAGGCTGTGATGATGCTTTTGTGATTTTATTTAAAAAGCTGAATCTCAGAAGTTTTCTCAGAAGCGGTCAGGTCTAAGCTAAATGAGAAAGACCAACAACAGTGTGTTAAAGTAGAGGCCCAGAGGATGGCACTTTTGGGGAATTCTAGACAGTTTCACGGGGCTAGAACACAGTATGCCTGTGTGGAGAGTGGCAGGAGATAAAGTTAAAGTATAGACATGATCTGATGATCATGACTTCAATAAATGTGACGAAAAATTTCTGAAAAGATTTTTGTTTTGGTTTTTTTTGGGGGGGTAGTCCCCTAGCTGGGAATCGAACCCAGGCTGCGGCATTGATAGTGTCAAAGCCTTAGCCACTACACCACCAGGGAACTCCCAAGATTATTTTTTTTTTTAAGGAGAAAGTGGTATTATAGGTAACATGGATTAGTTTGGAGTAGAGACTTTAAGGAGTCAGTCTGGATGCAAAGAAATAAGCTTGGCAGACATCAGAGTGATTTAAAGTAATAATCCTTATAATATACCAGTGGAGATTAGGTGCATCAATGTTGTAAAACTCTTAATGATAAACAGGAAAAACAGGATGGAATAATACGCAGCATTAAATGGGAAAATGGATATAAACTCACGGTATTAAATGGAAATTTAGCAGTGACAGTTTCATGAGTATACAAATATGTAAAAACTTGTCAAATTACACCTAAATATTATACATCAATAAAGCTGTTTAAAAAAAATCCTTCCCTTTTGTTATTAAAAAGGGCCCAACAGCAGTAACAGTAGTATTTTTGTTCACCCCTTATTATATCATTAGCAACCAGATTTTGGCCTCTAATATTATCTTTTTTTTTTTTTTTTTTTTGGGTATGTGGGTAGTTCCCTGGCCGGGAATCGAACCCAGGCCACAGCGTTGACAGCATCAGCGCCGAAGCCTTAAGCCACTACACCACCAGGGAACTCCTGATATTATCAAATTATTTAGTTGTTGCAAGTAACCATATATGTCAAAACACATGTCATCCATTTAAAAAGATGCATCATTTTAACAGAAAAGTCAGGTTATAACAAACTAAAATCAATGGGAAAGGTATGGACTGTAAAAAATCAAGTGGGGATTAACAATAAAAAGGAAACAGGTTCTGATGACCAGTGGCTCAGGTCTGACATAACCTGGGAGAAGAAACCAGGTCCCAACACCTACTTGATTATCTTCTAATTTGGGGGTTGGCCTGATTGCCACAATCCTAAGAAAGTACTAGTAAAAATTTATGAAGGTAAAAGAGCAAACAGAGAAGAAATTAAACACATCATGAAAATGTTTTAACATAAATTGAAATATGAGGGCTGTCCAGAAAGTATCCAGCCATGTAATGTGAAAAATAGAGGCATTTGTGGATGGATTTTTCCCAGACAGCCCTCAGATGTTTTGTAATTAATGTATGTTAACATTTTGTATACTTTAGTATTTGATGTGTTAAAAACAATTAGTCCTTGTAAATTAGTAACTGTAATTCAAAATGTTTAAAGGAATTTAATTTAGTTTGTAATTATTGGTAAATGTTAGGAAAATATATATTCAAATTGTATTTATTAGACATGCTTCATAAATTTAAGCATTAAAGTATAAGTACTTGGGGGTGTCCCTTTCTCTCCACAAGTCTCTTGAATGTTTAGGAACCAAACCAAGGGATGGTATAATTGGAAGATCATATCTGAGACCTATTTAGGAGGTCAAATGGATAGGACCAGGTGGTAATAACAGGGAAAGGCATCTAAGGTGACTTCCAGTTTCTGGCCAGGACAACTGGAAGAGGAGGTCAGTACTACTTACCAAGATGGAGAAAATATAAGAGAAGCAAGTTTTAATTATGAGATGGAGAATTCAGTTTTGTTTATGTTGAGTTCTAGGTACTTCCAAGATATTAAGTAGAAATCTTTAGAAGGTAGTTCAAATTGTAAGTCAAATTCAAAAGAGAGGTCTGGCTAGGAGCTAGAGGTCTGCCAGTAGGTGGTAGTTGAAGTTACAAATGTAATCAAGAAAGTGGAATGTATAGTAGTAAGAATTGGGAACCATCAACAGAGCTCTAGGAAGACCCTTAAAAACTTGGAGTGAGGGAGTTCCCTGATGGTGTAGTGGCTTAAGGCTTCGGCGCTGGCACTGTCAGCGCTGCGGCCTGGGTTCGATTCCCAGTCAGGGAGCTACCCACATACCAAAAAGCAAAAAAAAAAAACAAAACAAAAAAAACCCCAACAACTTGGAGTGAGCGCACTGGCTCTCCATGAATTCATACCCTCATAGGATTGAGTTTTTGTTGTACTACTCAATGAAATAGCTAGGACAAGAGCAGGAAATCCTTCTTGGAGTTATCTTCTCTTTAAAAATGTTACTTCTTTTTTTTTCCATTTTACCTGGTAATTACTATATTATTCTAAAAGAAAGACGGAGTTTCCTAAGATTAGAGGTCACCAAGTAAAATGTAAAAATGTTATTTCTTAATAATCCCTTTTCCATCATCTCTTCACTTATCAGCAGATGGCACTCTACGGCCACTTTCAATGCATTATTTTCCTCTTAGTGGCCATTCATGGAATATTCCTGGGCATTAGGGGCCCTGGAATTAGCCTGAGCTGTCCTACTGAAATAAAAAATACCCACATAGCACTGATCTCTGGTCAAATATATGAATCAATAATGTTGCTTTGTAACCATGTGTCCAAAGAGCTTTGTACCTGGTCTTGGTGAGCCCCTCAAGAGGACTCTGCTGCTGAGGCTGGTTACTCAGCAGGAATATGCTTACGTGACCAGCAAAATATAAAAAAAAAACTCACTTGAGACTACATTCTGGGTCCCTTGCTCTATGTAGGGGCGTCCAACCTTTTGGCTTCCCTTGTCCACATTGGAAGAAGAATTGTCTTGGGCCACATATAAAATACACTAATACTAAGGATAGATGATGAGCTAAAAAAAAGATCACACAAAGAAAACCTCATGTTTTAAGAATTTGTGTTGGGCCACAATCAAAGCTGTCCTGGGCCGCATGCAGCCTGTGGGCCATGGGTGGGACAGGTTTGCTCTATAGCGTTTTGTGCACACATCACTGGTTTCTGATTCAAGAGAGAGCGCGTCCTGCCATGGCCTTTATACAGGGAAGCCAATAGGTGCTAGAACCTGGCTGATCCAAACTGGGGCAGACTTTGGCTGTGATGATATCCTTACTTCAGTGCTGTTGTTATATTGTGTTGTTTTACTGTAATAAACTGCAGATTTGTATATGTGCTGCCAAAGCAAGCACGCTTAAACTGCAGATTTGTAATCACTCTTACTTGGAGTTCTGTGAAGTCTTCTTTAGCAACTGAACCCTGTTTGGCTGTCACCATTAGTGCCATTAGTGCACCAAAGGAAGCTGGGGTAGAACATGGGGCTGAGTGCTATGGTAGAAAATGCAGAGGGTTCCAAGTATGGCTCCTCACTAGTTGATTTTAAGACTTCTGTTTCTCAGTTTCCTCACCTAAAAAAATTGGGTTCATAATGTGTACCTCCCAGGGCCCCAGTGAGAATTAAATAGGATAATGTATGCATGGCTAAACCTTTGGCATGCCAAATGCACTTAATAAAGTTAAGCAGTAACACAATAAGTTAACAAATATAATTTAGTTCTTCTTGAAAAGCACAGAAAGAACTTCAAAGATAAGACTTTCACAAAAAAATGAACAATATCAGAAATATAATGACCAGGAAGAGATAACAAATGGGAAAACTCAGAAATAAGTACCTGGAGAGGGGCTGTCTGGCCAGAAACAGAACTTCTCATGGGCAGTACACAAGGCTTTCTTCAGCTCAGCACATCGTTCCGTATCTGAAACCCACATAGGTAACAATGCCTTAAAAACACTATATAGATTCAAATTCCAATGGCCAAGAGCCTTTAAGAGTATAGATACAACTAAAAAAAATAATAACTAAGGGAATTTTAAAAATATGTAAAACTATTAGCAATTCCCATCATCTTAATATTTTCTACAAAACAAGGTCTAAATCAAGATCCTAAGATTAATAACAGAGAGGGTATAACGCATCTTATCAGGAAGGACATTCCAAACTGTGAGCCCTCACTGAAGTCCTCTTTGCTGAAGTATAAGTTTTGGTACCATAAAGTAAAATACTGCTGTTAGTTTCTCAGGATACATAAGGTCAGGCTCACTCTAAAGTAGCTCAGTTGTTTTTTTTTAAAAAAGTAATGACTAAAGGTAATAATTAGGGTGAAGTCAATCATAACTTCATTTGTAGTACACATCCTTTGATTAAACATGTGACTGATCTTTTCAGAAAAACTAGAACAGTATACCTTTGCATAGGGAGACAAAATCAAAGTTTGTACTTTATACTTACATCTGTCAAAATCAAAAGCTGGCTGTAAACTGGCACAGAGGAAAGCTTGACAGCTGGAGCACTTGAGCATGTCACATTCAACTGTGACCCAGCCATATTTTGCACAAACAAGTGGAGAGAGCTCGGGGGGCTTACCTGCCCACTTCAAAGAGTATTCATGTTAAGAAAAACAGTAGGTATAATACATAAAATGCAAGTGTATTAAAATGAATAAGTTAGCCATAATGGCTTTCACTCTTTCTAAATGCGTACAGGAAAATAAACACATTCAACTGAGGGGGAAAGCAGTAAGAAAAAGTGTTAAAACTATTTTTAAAGCACAGGCACATAATTCACAGAATGATGAAGATCATTGGAGTAATACGCAGAGGGAAAAAGTTATGGTCTACTTTTCTAGGAAACCCTATGTATTTTATATGTTTAAATATTTATTAGTGGTGTAGGGTTGTTTATAGAAGCCATTCATGTTCACCTAATACAGCCTAGGGATTTAAAAACACTGGTGAAGTGCCTCATCAATAAAGCATGGTGAAGGTCAAACAAACAGAAATATTTTCCACCACTCATTATGCTCTCCTCTTGTACCAAATCTACTTTTACCTTCTAAAGAATAGTCAGTAAAATTAGTAACATTCTTCATTATTTCCCCTGTCTAAAAGTTATGTACTAATGTGTATGTAGTCTGTGTTTTAAATAGGCTGAGGGCATTAAGAGCCTCTATAAGTAGGTGCTTGGGAAAATGTTCTAAAACATTTATTAATCTTTAATATCAACACTCAGCTCTTTATATTTTACCCAAAGAACTCTTATTTTACAGAGCACAGGGGGGAAAAGGGTAAAACATGAAAGGAAACAGGGAAGTTCTATATTTTTATAAGGAATGTGGGAATTTGAAAACATTTCAGTATCAGCAAAAGAAGGACCAAAGATTAGAAAACAGAATTTAGATGTAAATGTTGAAGGAGCTGAGATTATCTAGAATAAAACAGAATCATTTAATTAGCTTAAGTAAATGATTATTAAAGGTGATCAATTTATATCCAATAAGAACAAAATAGAACAAGAGAAAAGGGTTCTAAATATAATACTATATTAAAATTGGAACTCAGTCCAGGGGACACCTGGAGTATCAAAATATATAATGATAGTGATGGATTATAACTCAATGAATAAAAAAGGAAATCATGAGCCCATGCTGCTACAAATACAGAAATTACAGAGTTTGGTGAGGAACAGGATTATGTATATAGTTTCAAAGCACCTCCCCACCAAACACTTTTTAATTACAAAGAAGGAAATGACAGACACTCCTTTTCTCAAGTAATCATTGCCAGTAAAGGAATAAATCAAAAATCAAGTGCCACTTGACAGGAGGCAACACAGCACCACTTCTGTGATACTAATCATAAGGAAATAACAGACAAATGTGAACTGAGGTACACTCTACAAAAGAACTAGCTTGTAATCTTCAAAATATCAAAATCATGAAAATGAAAGAAAAACTGAGGGTTCTCAACTGGATCCTTTTGCTATGAACTTATTGGGACAACTGGTGACATAACTGGGGTCTGAGGATTATATGGCAGTAACGGTCTCTGAATTCCCTGATTTTGATGGTTACACTGCGCTAATGTAGGACAAAGTCCTTGTTTGCAGGAAATATTTTGGGGTAATGAGGCATCATTTTGGCTATTTTCAAGTACTCAGGAAGGAAGTTATTTGTGGCCTGTGCAACCTGTCTGTAAGTCTATAATTGCTTTACATTAAAAAAAAAAATCTGTAGTGAATAGAAAATGGTAAAAGTGATGGGATGTCACTTCTGAGATTAGGTTATAGAGTCCATGTTCTGTCTTATTTTCTCTTGCTTGCTCACTCTGAGGGAAGTCAGCTGCCATCTGTGAACTGTCCCAGTGGAGAGGCCCATGTAGCAAAGCACATAGGGAGGTCTCCAGCCAACAGTCAGTATAGAACTGAAGCCCAGTAAGCCACAAGGAAATGAATCCTGCCAACAACCACATGAACCTGGAAGTGGATCTCTTCCTAGTCAAGCCCTGAGATGCCTGCAGCCCCAGCCCACACCTTGAATGTAGTCTGGGAGAGATCCTGAGTCCAACCACTCAGCTAGCTGTACCTGGATTCCCAATCCACTAAAACTGTGAATTATGTGTTTCTTGTTTTAAGTCACTAAGTTTTAGTGTAATTTGTCATACAATAATAGATAATAATGTACAAAAGAGAATCTAGACAGGAAGTATATTATAGTCTCAAAAAAAAAAAACATTAAATTTGGGTGCCAAGAGCTCAATCCTGACTCTGTCACTTGTTATCAGGGTGAACTTGGGCAAGCCTACCTCAAACTGTTTCCTCTTTTGGAAAATGAGTATAAAAAAATAATAATACCTATTTTCATAGGTATTATTTTCAGAGGATGATCAATGTGAAAATAGGGGTTCCCTGGTGGTGTAGTAGCTAGGCTTTGGCGCTCTCAATGCCTGGGTTTGATTCTCAGTGAGGGAACCACCCAAAAACAAAAAAATAAATGTGAAAACACATTACACACAAATGTTAGTTATTATTGCTTCTCTTCTCAGGACTTAGTTTATCTCAAATGTCCCTTTGAGGGATAACATTTTATCATGCTAATTTTCTTATACAATTTCTTATCAAGTTTAATTCTTAAATTTAAGACATCAGAGTAAGTGGTGTGTTTCCCAGGAGAACACAATTCCAGGAGCAGGCAGAAAGTGCAACTCACATAAAAAAGGATATAGAAAATGTTTCCACTCTGCTAAAGAAGGCTTCTTTGCTTGTAGACTCCAATGGAGGCTGTTCTGCTTGAGGTGACCCATTCACTGCCTGGAATGTGGCAGAGGTGTCCTTCCTAAAATAAAGTGGTAGAACTGTTGATAATCCTTTCATGGCATCACTTTGCCTAAACACTTTGTATCTAGCTTCTCTTCACTTCCTATCATCAATCACTCCACACTGCATTTTAACCTTCCTAAAAATCACTTCAGCATATTATTAACATTTTTAATGGTTTCACAGTACAATTGACCCTCTGTATCCACAGGTTCCGCATCTGTGGATTCAACCAACCATGGATAGAAAATAATTCAGAAATAAAATGTTTTTGCTGAAGTGAACTATGTAGTGAGGCCTAAGATGGTTGTGTCTATACTGAATTTGTATAAACTTTCTTATTCTCTAAACAATTCAGTATAATAACTATTTACATTGTATTTGGTATTATAAGTAATCTAGAAATGATTTAGTATACAGGAGGATGTGCATAGGTAATATGCCATTTTATATAAGGGACTTGAATATCTGAAGATTTTGGTATCTGAAGGGGGTCTTGGAACCAATTCCCCTTGGATACTGGGAGATGACTGCACTTATTAAACAGAATCCAAATTCTTCAGTCTGGAATTGAAATTTCTTTAGTTTGGCCATACCTAAGTTTCAAGCAACTTCTACCTCCACAGTGCTCCACTCATCCCATATGGGCAAACTATTCCTTTAGTTCACTTACTACTCCCCAACAACATTTTGCATAACTTTAGTAAACACAAAATATGACTCAAGGCTTCTAGCATTATACAATTTGAAACACCTTAGAAATTTAATTATTTTAACAGCAGAAAAAAACAATCTTGATATTTCTACCCAGATTAACTCTTGATACCGACATCTCCCCAAAAAGTACTCCTTTGAAAATTCAAATCAAAGTAAAGGTTTTCAGGCAATTTCATGGAAATTTTCAGGGAGAAAAACCCCCAGCAAAAACAATTCTCTTGTTTTCAGTAAAAGGCATTTCAACAGCGCCTGGGGAAGGGTAGCGGGAGGAACTGCTGAAGACAAAAGTCATTTTAATAAATACAAGATTATACCAACTCTGATAACGCAAAAGAAATTTATTGTAAGAATCCTTCTCAGAGAGTCACAGGGAGTTTCAGGGAGGTGTGGTGCTTGGAAAAAATTCAGAGAATTCATAAATTTGGGTGGGAAAAAAAAGAAACAATTATTTTACTAACCTCTAACTGAAATTAAGCATTTCCTTCAGTTAGGGATGAGGGCAATAAATAAAATCATAGTAGCATTAGCAGTACCCAGTGAATTTGTCACCAATGGAAAGATATTTTGTCATCACATTATGGTGGTTGTACATGTTCTGAAATACCGTTTATGCTTATCACTACTTAAAAATTACGGTAGCTAAATAAGACCTGTAACTACATATTATTTAACTCTTTAATAATGAAGCATGTTGCTGCACCCCTTTTTCTACTATCCTGATAACTGCATTCCGACGTAATCGGTTTCCTTTATAATCCTATGTAATTTACTTCATACATTTAAAAATATTATTCTGAGAAGGGGTTCATAAGCTTCACCAGGCTGCTAAAGCTGTGTACGAATCAAAAAAGGTTATGCCCAACTGAGAGAAGTCCGATGCGCATAGTTAGCGGTCTTTTTTTTCCTTCCCCCTAAAAACTGACTTATGGCAAAACTCCACCCGTTGGTGCGGAATGCAGTACACCCCGAGGAGATTAAAGCCGACTAAATGTAATAACCCTGGCCTCTTTTAGATGCCGGGACGAGCCATCCTCACAGCCGGAGTCCCCGACTTAGGGAATACCCCGAGGCCTGCGTTACCCAAACCCTCTCCGATCTGCCAGCGCCGGACCCAGGGTGGACTCGCGGACTCACGCTTCAGCGCCTCCCTCTTCCGGAGCAATCCCCTCATCTATCAGTTGCCGGATTTTCTGGGGAGTCCCTTCTGGGGAGCGAACAACCGCACCCCAACTCTTTTCAACCCCCGCGGCAAACGCGGGCCCCTCACTGGGCGCCGCCATCTTGGTCCGTTGCCGAGTTGCTTCCCCGCGGGTTTGAAGGCTCAGAAACTTCCGTTCTGGGCGGTTAAGATCGTCCTTGGCCGGCAGCCTCCCGCGCGGTTACCCACGCGACCCGCACGCAGAGTCTCATCGCCGGGCCCACGCCTTCTTGGCCATTTTAGAATGAGGTAAACCATCACGGGAGGGCTTGGTGTTTAGGAATAAATCTAATCGTTTCCTCTATGCACGAGTTCATTTGGGCTGATACAGGGATTTTCAGAGCTCTGTCTCTCCAGATTCAGCCGGGATGAGGGACCCAATTGAGTCTTCAAATAATTAAGTTATACGGCCCTCCTAAATTAAATCTTTTTACAAACGAGGAATTGGCGTCTGTCACTTGAGAGTAAATAATTTAGAATACTTCTTAGAAACCGTGTTACGAGGGGGTTTAGAAGTCTGTGGCATTTGACATTATTGAACTCTCCCTCCTTTGTCCAAGAAGTATTTATTGTGTCCAACTGACGCTGTCCTAGGGGCTGGCAAACGACAGCAGTGAACAAAGACGACGTAGGAGACTTGGACATCAAAGAAATATTTTTTACTTTAGTTTTGAAATTATAGGTGCTCCAAGGAAGTACCAAGGGTATAAAAGGAGGACCTAATTTAGTCTGCAGAGTTTCCTGATAGTGTCAGATGCTGGAGCTAAAACGGATGAAATTGTGGGGAAAAGCCTTGGCCAGCATTCTTACAACATCCCAGATTGCAAGGAGTTTGTCGCAGACAATTAACTGAAAAAGAAGACTGTAGTGACTGAGCACTAGGCAAAGATGAAAGTGGGATCACCTCCAACCCTTTCAACTCACTTCCGATGGGCTCCTAACTTCAATAATGTTCCCACCTACCAGGACCTTTAACCTACTGATCTAACCTCCTTTCCATTGTCCCTAAGGCCACCCCCTTTCTTATTTCTTCTCTCCTTAGCCAGCTTAAGTTAATTGCGATCATTATCATCCTTCCTGTGTAAAATTTGAATATGGACTGAGAATTAGTTAATATTAAAGAATTATTATTAGAGTTATACGAGTATGTGATAATGGCATTGTGATTATGTTTTTTTTTTAAAGTCCTTACTTATAAGAGGTACATCTTGAGGTATTTATGGGTGAACTGGTCTGATATTTGGGATTTGCTTTAAAAATTCTCCAGGAAAAGAAAATGTGTAGAGGAATAGATGAGAGAAGATTGTAAAATGATTTTAATTGTTGGATTTGGGGGATATTTTGGCAACATAAAAAATGAGCAAAAAATAATATTTTCTCTTGAATATTCTCTCAATTTCCTTGAGCCTTTCTTTATAGTACTTACTTGGCAAAACCTCAATCACAGTTGAGTTCAAGTCTCTACCACTCTGCTCCTGCACCCAGTCAGCTGAATATAGTTAAAGAAAAATGCACCACATGCTGATTTGTCTCTATATTCTTAACCTCAATGGGCCTTAATTCTACCCAATAATCACACTGTATTTCCCTAATTCATTTCCTCTCTTGTCTTAATGCATGACTATTTTATATCTCTTCAAACCTTCAACACCTCCACGTAGCATATGCCCCATAAGTTGATGACCTTGTTTCCTATTTCACTTAAAAATTAATCAGAAGAGGTCTTCCACAAATATCTACCACCACATTTGTTCATTAGCATATCTAGTACTGAGAACGTTTTAAGTTCCCACATTCCCATGGTAACAGCTGGAAATCAGAGCCAGTTTTAAGTTCAATTGATCAATGTCACCTCACCCAAGTGAACATACTTTTGCAAGTCCAATCAAGGACAACCCTTTGATACTGAAAATTAACCAGTCATAGACTCATTTCAGTAAACATGACCTTGAATGCCAACCAATCAACAATATTTT
Source organism: Lyroderma lyra (assembly GCA_004026885.1). Classification (NCBI taxonomy): domain Eukaryota; kingdom Metazoa; phylum Chordata; class Mammalia; order Chiroptera; family Megadermatidae; genus Lyroderma; species Lyroderma lyra. The sequence goes on from PVJL010001762.1 coordinate 225,255, forward strand.
CACCCAGGTTATCACTTGTACAGATGATGTCAGCACACAGACCTCTGAAAGTTCACCAATCCCTGGATTCCCATGTTTCTCAAAATCCAATATAGGATTACCGGTCTGCTCTGCTTGAAGCCTGGCCTGACCAGCATGTGTCTAGTAAGCAATGTATTTGTCTTTGTCTTTTCATTTCATATGTTGAGTAGTTGTCATACCATCCTCTGATAGTACTTTACCTTCCCTCCTGTAACTATAGACCAGTGTTTCTCAAACTGGTACAGCTGTGCTTCCCAGGGGACATTTGGCAATTTCTGGAGACATTTTTTATTGTTTCAACTGAGGTGGTCACTATTAGAGGTGAGTGATTCTGCTAAACATCTTAATATGCACAGGACAGCCCCCCACAACACACTTAGTCCTCTGGAAGTTCACCATTTGCATTCCCTCTTCCTTCTGCCTGACAGTCTCTTCCAGGTACCCACATGGCTCACTCCTTTACATCCTTCAACTTTTTGTGACTTCTTTGTTCAGATATCACCTTCTCTGTGAGATCTACCCTGACCATTCTATATTAACTTACAACTCTCCCTCTTCCCGTACAGACCTCTGGGGTTATTCTTCTTCCACTTTCTCTGTTTTGTTGTTCTCTTTAGTGCTTATCTTCTTATAATACAGAGAGTGCCAAAAATATGTATACACATTTTAAGAAAGGAAGAAACTATTAAAATTATAATAGTGATACAAGTGGACACTTTGGTCAACATTGCTCAAGCAGTAGTTCACTGTAATTAGAAGTGTGTAGATGCTGATGGTAACCACTTTAAACATCTCTTGTAATTGCAGAAGTCAAACGTGACTTGTCTTTGTCTTTTGTTATCAGTATATATCAAGCATTGCAATTTTAATAACAGTTTTTTCTTAAAATGTGTATACATTTTTTGGCATCCTCTGTATTTACACACGTATATGTATATTTGTTTGCATGTTTGTGTGCGAAAGACATTTTGTCTCTTTTCTACAATTAATTCCCCAGTGTGTGGCACATAGTAGATGTTCACAAGATGTCAGTTTTAAGACATGAATCAGTAAGTACTTCTGAAATTTACAATTTTCAGAGTCACTTGGCTAATGCGATGGGGAGGAAAGAGATAGCCACTCCTCCCACTCCTGTCACTAATCATATGGCCTTTGGGGTCGAGTAACCTCTGCTTATGAGATTAAATGGGATAATGACTATGAATGTGGTTGGCATATAGTAGGGCCTTGGTAAGTGCTGGTTTTCTTCCTAAGCATTTTAGTAGTGTAGGTAGTGATGATGCACCACCCAGGTTCCCCTTCGGAAATGAAGGACTAATTCCCACAGCTGTGTAGAGTACCACCAGCAGGAAGCCCGCGACTGTCAGTTCCTTTAGGAGTTACTTAACTGAAGAGAGCCTTTTGCCTTTCCCAGGGCATCCTGCCTCCAGAAACTAATCAAGATGGAGATATAAAAGGCCCACTCCCCCTGCCCCAGCTCAGGACAGTGCTGAAGGGGCTCCCAGCTTCAGAGTTTCCTGTAGGGACCCCTGGTGCCAGCCTTAAGACCTCATCACAGTCCAGCTTCTCCTCCTGCCCACTCTTCCCCTCTTTTCCGTGGTGTGGATCTCATGTGCTCTCCCCTAAACCCTCTGGCATGCTCATCTCTCTCCCTCTCAGGGACAGTTTGTCCATTGTTTACCACAGGGAAGCAGACAGCTCTGCTGATTGCTCCAAGTGTCACTACCTTTATTGTGTGAGTGGTGTGTGTGTGTGTGTGTGTGTGTGTGTCTGTTTTAAGGTGAGGATATACAAAAAGTTTATGTAAATAAGCTTTTTATGTGACATAAGACCTCTCCTCTAAAGAATGAGTCAAACATATTGTTTGCTAGTATAACTCTTTCATGAAGTAGAAAAATTTATATTTTTAGTGAAAATTTAATGTCTATAAATCTTGACTCTTAATAGGTCTTTAAGTGGATACATATTTATCAAACCGTTTGATTTCTTACGATCTATTTTTTATTGATATGTAAAATTCACCCTCCGGAGTTGTGCAACCATCACCACCATCTAATCCCAGAACATTTTATTACTCCATAAAGAAATGCCATACCCATTAGCAGGTCGTCCTCACTCCTTCCTTCCTCATCCCCCTGGAAATCCACTAATCTGTTTTTGGTCACAATGGATTTGCCTGTTCTGGACATTTCATATAAATGGAGTCATGCAATATGTGGCATTTTGCATCTGGCTTCTTTCATTTAGCATAATGTTTTCATGGCGCATCCAACGCTGTAGCAAGTGTTAGTACTTTGTTCTTTTTTATGACTGAATAATATTCCCTTGTATGCCACACCATATTTTTTTTTTCTTTATCCATTTGTTACTGGAGAACAAGCATTCTTGTATTGTCCTAGAAAAGCATTCCAGGACATATGAGTAAGCCACACGAACAAAGCCAAGCAATGAGTAGACTTATTAAGAAAAAAGACTACACGACCAAAATGTGGGACTGGGCAGGCCCAGTAGTAGCAACTGCACATAAACAAAGAAACGTGGGATTTCATTCGAATGAGGGCACAAAATGTTCAGAGGTGGCATTTCCAGGTGTTCCCAGGGCAGGTCCCAGCTGTCAATGACCACTCCTTCCTATGGGGAGCTGGGATTCCCTTGTTGGAACTGTCAGGGTGACAGAGCAGGTAGAGATTTTGCCCTACCCACAATGCTGACAGTATTATAATCCATTACAATTAGCTGTAGCTGCTCCCTTAAGAATAATCTCATTTCCTCCTTGTTTCCTGTACTTCCTTCTTCCCTTCCTCCGCCCTTTCCCTTCCTTGGCCCTTTCTGCCTACGGTAACCCGCCCCCTCCCCCCCGCTCCCCACCATAACCCATTGATGGACACTTGGGTTATTTACACTTTTTGGCTATTATGAGTAATGCTGCTATGAATATTTGTGTACAGCGTTTGTGTGTGTGTGTGTACATATGTTTTCAGTTCTCTTGGGTATATATCAAGGAGTAAAATTTCTGAGTCATCTGGTAACTGTTTAACATTTTGAGAAACTCAAATATTTTGCAAATGTTTTCTCCTGTTCTGTGGGTTGCCTTTTTACTCTCTTGATGATGTCCTTAGATGCACAAACATTTTTAATTTTGATGAAATCTAATTTATCTGTTTTTCTTTTGTTGCTCATGCTTTTGGTGTCAACTCTAAGAATATTGCCAAATGCAAGATCATGAAGATTCACCTCTATGTTTTCTTCTAATAGTTTTATGATCTTAGCACTTCTGTTTAGGTCATTAATACAGTTGGAATTAATTTTTATATATGGTATGAGGTAGGGGGTCCAACTTGATCCTTTTCTGTGTGGAAATCCAGTTGTCCTAGCACTATTTGTTGAAGAGACAGTTATTTCCCTGTTGAAAGTACTACTTGACAGTATTATCAAAAATTCATTGGCCATAAATGTGTGGGTTCTTACCTCTTTTTTAATGAGGTGTGCTGATAATTGTTTTTTAATTTCATTGTTATATGGCATTTATAGTTTGAATTTGTCCAAGGATGCCTTAAGTCTATTTGACTTTGATCATGTTCTTATAGGAAAAGAATTAAACACAACATTGTTTTTCCTTGAGAGTGATTTTTCAGGTTAATCTGCACTTTCACAGATGTTTAAAACCAGGAGCCTGACCCTTTTTACCTGTCCAGGTCCTTTTGCCTTTATGCTGATGAAATTATCCAAGGCCACATTCAAAGGAAATTATCTACAATGTTGCCAACTCTTAAAATCAGTAGCGTATTATCATTTCTTTATTGATTTTTATCCTAATAATATAATCGTGTTTTAGAACGTTCTGAAAATAGAGATAAGAAAAAAATCCATAATTTTACTCTCTAACACAATAACCATTAGCATTTTTAAAACTCATTTCTCTCTTTCAGACTTAGTACTGACTCCACTGAAATCAGGGAGTCTGTGAACTTGGATAGTGTACTGGGTTGAATAGTGTCCCACACATCCCCCCCAAAATTTGTGTTTACCTATGGCCAATGAATGTGACCTTATTTGGAAATGAGATCTTTGCAGATGTAATTAAGATGAGGTCATACTGGATTTAGGTGAGTCCTGCAATCAATATGACTGGTGTCCTTGTGAGAAGAGAGAAATTGGGACACAAAGATGCACAGGGAGAGCATCATGTCGTGAGACGAGCGCGATGCAGCTACACATGAGGGAATGCCAAGCGTTGCCAGCAACCTCCAGAAGCTGGGAAAAGGGCAGGAAAGAGTCTCCCTCAGAAGGAACCAACCCTGCCAATACCTTGATCTTGGACTTCTGGCCTCCAAAACTGTGAAAAAATAAATTTGTATTGTTTAAGCTACACAGTATATGGTATTTTGTTATGGCAACCTTAGCAAACTCATATACCAAGAAAACTAATGTAGATAGGGAATAAAGTACCATTATTTTTACCATCCTGTAACTGAAATTTAACATTTCCATTAATTATAAATATAGGCAACAGACCACAGTGGTATTAATTATACAGTGACTTTGTTACCAATAGAAATCCAGATATTTTCATATCTCATTATAGTTACTGCAAATACCTTAAAATATTGTTTTTTACCCTATTTTAAACTATAGAAGTTATGAGACTCCCACTTGACTTTGTTATTTAATGTGTTAATACAAGAGGTACATGAATTACTATATCACAAAGTTCATTCTTTTACTATTTTGATAGTTAAGTTTTAGTATAATTGATCTCCTTAGTGATCTTATACGGTTTATTTTATAGACTAAACACATTGTTCTGAAAAAATATCCATAGGCTTCATTAGGGTTGAAAGAAGTCCAGAATCATCCATTTAAGCAGTGAAATTTGCATGGAGAATTGAGAACAGTGTCCTGTGAAAATTGCTCAGGGGAAATGCAAGTCAGTGGGGCTTTTTCAACTTACTATGCAGCGTGGTCAATAAGGGTATTGCCAGACCCACTCAGACCTTGACATTTAGAGCAAGTCCCCGCTCCGAATCCCTATTTCTTTTGTTTGTTTGTTTTTTCCACTTTGTTTTTTGAAGTGAAAGATTGTTCAGGTGCCGAAGGCAACTCCATCTTTGCCTGAATTTATTTGGAGTCCTTGGATTTTTTTTTTTTTTAACAGCTTTGTGTTTTGTGCTGTGTTTATAAATTTACATTCTAAAAGACACTGTGCTGTCTTGCAGGTAACAGGTCTTCACTCTTAATGCTGCCAGCAAAGGTGACAGAAAAATGGCTGCAGGTCAGAAAAGAATAAGGGATCTCTGTTAAAAAATTGTAACAACATCCAGGACATACTGTGTAAGAAGAACAAAAGCCGTCTGCAGAATGCATTCTGTATAATCCCATTTATGTACAAACTAACAGAATACCTGCGTAGGTCCACATATGTATATGTGAAAAACATCTGGAAGGCTAGACATCACTGTTAACAGTCTTTTGGAGTGGGGAGTAGGATTGGGAGAAGAGTGAGTAAAGGGGAGAGTTTCACTTTTTCTCTATGTTCTGTGTATGGAAGCTTACATAACAAAGATGGATTCATTATTTTAAAAATTAAAATTAAAGACACAGTATAGTTAACCATATGGCTATTGGGCCAATCTTGGGGCTGTTACAACTTTACATATATATTACCTTATTTCACCTCTCCCAGCTGAGTAATAAAAAGGCATTTCTTAAGAATCTACTTTCGTAGTAAATATCTCACATTTGTATTGTCCTTTATGGTTTGCATCTATTTCTTACAACTCTAGAGGTAAGGTATTAATCAACGTTTTATTGGCTTCAGGTAACAAAAGAAATTTAACATAAGCCAGGAGAATTTGGTAGAACAGTATTTCTTAAAACTGAGTAATGCTCATTCTCCCTTTTAATTTTGTTCATCCTGTTTTAAACAGAAAAAAAGCCTCGTCCTCAATGTTGATAAGTTTTTATCAAAATGTCACCTAAATGCATGTTATTTATAAGCTCCTTATGCTTATAAATATAAAATCAGAACAAACTTATACATTGAATAACCATAAATTCAAAACAATTCTCATTAGTGAAATTAATTTACTCTGATGAGAGTGATCTTGCTTTGCTGAATTACAATCACCAATGTTGGAGAAAAGTAGGAAAATATGTCCCAGTGTAAGTTCTTTATTTAATCTGCTTATTCAATTTTTGTTTCAGTAATATTAACACATGCAAAGAGTACATATTTATTTAAGCTTGTTACACCAAAAATACAAAATGATATTAAGAATTTCAAGACTGTTTACATGTTTGGGATAATTGGACATAATACTTGACAAATCTTTGCAAGAGAATATTCCTCTAATGTCAATATAATGAGATGTCACTTGATATCTTCATAAAACTGTCTTGTTCTCTTGTGGTTAAGTTAGTGTTACTTAAATCTGCATCAAATGAGCCAATTATTGCTAGAATTGGGAGCAGGAAATAATACCTGGACTTCAAGTTCAATATTGCAGATATCAAAAATACCATCTAGTTTGAGCCCAGAACTTTCTATTAGATTATTGGAGGACATAAATGAACACTCTAAGGACTCATTCACATAACTTTAAATATGAATAACCATTCAGTTTTTTAAAAAATAAACTTCCAGTTTTTATTGGACTTGGAACAGTAGGACCACTGTGAAACTTGCTTTAGATTTCCTGTTGTGACATCATGCAGCCTTCATTTGGTATGAGTGCATATTTACATGTTATATAGCAGACTTGGTCCTTTTCTTATTAACCTATAACAACAAAGGTAATATATTACTGCTTCACATTATGCCATTTTCCTAACGTTAAGTATAAAACTAAATTTATTCAATAAAAAACCAAAGTTGAATTCTGTTTCAGTCTTTTAATTTTAAAGTATCACTAACAAGAGCGTTGTTTTTATAATTGATGGTTGTAAGACCATGTGACTTAGTGCTAGAACAGTATTGCATTGAAATTATAGCCTAAACAGGAATTTCAATCTTTTATTAAATCTTTTTATTATGAGACATGATAGATTGTTTACTGTGGCAGGTAAAAGACATTTGGGAGCAGAGGTCTTTCCCCTGAGGCTGCTGCTTATGGGCAGGTTCACTCATGGCAATGGACAGCCTCCAGTGTAAATCCTCAACCCAGTCACTGGAGTGATCTTTGAAAACATAAATCTGGTCATGTCACTTCTCTACTTCCAGACCTCAATGGCTCCTCGCTCCATTAAGATTCAATCTAAGCTTCCCAATGAGGCTTCTTACATTTCCAATGTCATCTCAAGCAGAATTGTTTAACTCCTTCCCTACTCAAGAATGCAATCTTGGTTTTAACCTTTGCAAAGCCCAAGGTCTTTTTTTGCAAGTCTCAAAGGCAAAGTCAGACTTTTATGTACAGAGTTACACAAAGAAACATGGATGCTTTGAAATCAGTTTGGTTATTGTTATTGTTGTTGTTTAAGTGGAAGTGGAGAGGGGCAAAGAGTTGTCATAAAAATGTCCATACCTATTTCTTGGACAGGGCTTAAGTTACCAGGCTTCTGAGAACCTAAAACTTTGCTAAACACATTAGTGGCCTGTTCTCATGTGGATCAAATGCCTGCCTCAGAATCGCGGAAGGAGAGCTTAAATGCTCTCTAGTCCACCCAGTCCTCTAGAACAGGGCTTTCTAACTTCAGCACCTACGGGTCCCTTTGCATTAATTCCAACCCTCCCCTCCCCCCTTTTTTTACATTAAAAGACTTTCTTTTTTTAGAGCAGTTTTTGGTTCACAGCAAAATTGAGTGGAAAGTACCAAGTTTCCATCTAGCCCTTCCACCCAGCCAGTCTCCCCCATCATCAGTACCTGGCAACAGAGTTGTACATTGATTACAACCGATGAACCAACATTGACACATCATTGTCAACCACAGTTCATAGTTTCATACATTAGGATTCACTCTTAGGGGTGTACATTCTATGTGTTTGGACAAATGTATAATGACATGTATCCATCCTTATAGAATACAGAATAGCTTCACTGCCCTAAAAATCCCTGTGCTCCACTAATTTATCCCTTTCTCCCCCCGAGACATCTGGCAACCACTGCTCTTTTTACTATCTTCATAGTTCTGCCTTTTCCAAATGTCATATGCTTGGAATTAAATAGTTTGTAGCCTTTTCAGATTGGCTTCTTTCATTAAGCAATATGATTTTAAGTTTCCCCCATGTCTTTGTATGGTTTGATAGCTCATTTCTTTTTAGTGCCAAACAATATCCTATTGTATAGATATGCCACAGTTTATTGATCCATTCATGTATTGTAGGGCATTTTGGTTGCTTCCAGGTTTTGGCAATTATCAATAAAGCTGCTATAACCATCTCTGTTTCATCTCCTCTGGGTAAATACCAAGGAGCACAATTGTTGCATTGCACGGTAAGAATATGTTTAATTTTGTACAAAACTGCCCAACTGTCTTTCAAAGGGCTGTACCAGTTTGCATCCCCACCAGCAATGAATGATAAGCCTGTTGCTCCACATCCTTGGCAACACTTAGTGTTGTCAGTGTTTTGGATTGTAACCATTTTAATAGGTGTGCAGTGGTATTTCATTATTTTAATTTTTAATTCCCTAATGACATGATGTCAAACATCTTTTCATATGCTTATTTACTATCTGCATATATTTTTTTGGTGAGATATCTGTTAGCTCTTTTGCCCATTTTAAAAAATTGACTTACTGTTTTCTTATTGTTGAGTTTTAAGAGATCTTTGCATATTTTGTTTAACAGTCCTTTTTCAGATACACCTTTGGAAACCTTTTCTTCCAGTCTGTGACCTGTCTAAACACATTCATTACCTGTGCTAATGATGATTAAATGCCTGCCTGAACATGGTGATGGAGGAGCTTAAAATTTCTATAGCCCATCCAGTCCTCCAGAGCTGACCTTTCAACTTGAATACTTAGACATAGGGTGTTTCGCTCTCCTGGTCCCATTGTACTCCCTGTTTTTTCTTTCTTTCTTTCTTTCTTCTTTTTTTTTTTTTTGCCTTTTTTTTTTTTTTTAATGTGGGTAGCTCTCTGGATGGGAATTGAACCCAGGCCGCAGCGCTGATAGCAACAGAGCCTTAAGCCACTACACCACCAGAGAACTCCCACTCCCTGTTTTTTCTTACACTCTTATATTCTTATTCTTCTTTCCCCACTGTATTTAATTAAAAAAAATATACTAGTCATGACCCACTAGACTGATTTCATGACATCATGTTTCAAAAATACTTTGGCAGATTAATCTACCCATTAAAAAAGATAACACACATAAAAGTGTCCCATTCACAAAAAGTGGTGAATAAATGTGTGCTTTTGTTCTTCTTTTCCTTGGGCAACCAAACTTAACCTTAACTACAATTTGCATTTTGTATTTCTATGACATGTCTATGTGTAATGCTTATGTGTGTAATGTTTATATGTGCAAATGATTATAATTTTCATAATTAAGTAAATTAAAGACTCATTATTTTAGGCTTCTCAATATCAATGCTAATTTCATTTGAGCTGATGACAAGCAGTTAATCACCTCTGACTCTCCACCAAGGAATTTATATGATCCTGGGTCATATTTAACCTATGACAGAATAACCAACAGTCCAAGAAGTAAACATTTTTAAAGGATTGACATAGATTGATTGCGAACATAGGAATATGACCTTACATTTACATAAAACATCATACATTTCCATGTATTTTCACACATACTATTTCATTGATCTTTTGCAATAACCCTGAGATGCTGCTAAAACAGAAGCTATTACTCCCATTTAGCACGTGATAAAACTGGGGATCAGAAGATTACAGTTGTGTTCTCAACCCTGCCTATAGATTAGAATAACTTGTGGAACTTGAAAAATATGACCAATGCCTGTCCTCCATAGATTTTGACCCAAATGGCTGGATGGAGTGTGAACATAAATTGTTTTCCAAAAAGGCTTAAGGTTAGTCCAATGTGAAATCAGGGATGAGGGCCATTGAGTTACACAGTGTCGAGTTTAAGACTCCAAGGTGATAAATACAACTAGATTTCGTCAAATAGTAAGTACTTTTCACCACTTTCCTGATCTTCTACTCCCTCACTACATTAAAAGTTGTGATTATAAAATCTCTGCTGGAAAACAATTCTGGAAATTTGTTTGAATCATTGTATGTATTCAACATTTATAAAATAGAATTTCCTGAAAAATATTCTCAGTGCACACTTGCTAATTCCAATGGACTTGTTTTCTGAGTTAGTATGGACTGAGAATTCTTATTGCTCATCATGCTATCTTCATGAGTAAACCTCAGGGGGGTGGAGATGTTCCTGTTGTCTCAAGGCATTCCTAAATATTTTATTATGCACCTCTTAGAAAAATCCACAGTACCTATAAAAACTTAATGATTTCTGAATATAATCCAATATCCTGTCAAAATTTCCCATTAAAAAAATAGTTTGCTCGTTCTAATTAAAATGTAAAAAAAGCCCAAACCTTACATTTGGTTGCTATGTCTCTTAAAGCTTTGTTAACTTGCAGGTTTCCTTTCCCTCTTTCTTCTTGAAACATAATGTTAAAGACAATAGGCTGTTGGTTCTACAGTTTTCCAAATTATATATTTTGCAGATTACATCCTCAGGGTGATCATTTAACCTATTTTCTGTCCTTTTTATTTCCTGAACTGGTAGTTAGAGCTAAAGGTTTGACTTTATTCAGATTCTTTTTTTTTTTTTTTTTTTTTTTTTTTTTTTTTTTTTTTTTTTTTTTTTTTTTTTTTTTTTTTTTTTTTTTTTTTTTTTTTTTTTTTTTTTTTTTTTTTTTTTTTTTTTTTTTTTTTTTTTTTTTTTT